>JAJPUD010020606.1:0-24396 GCA_023553655.1 Myrmecobius fasciatus | reverse complement strand
AAGAAAGAAAGAAAGAAAGAAAGAAAGAAAGAAAGAAAGAAAGAAAGAAAGAAAGAAAGAAAGAAAGAAAGAAAGGAAGGAAGGAAGGAAGGAAGGAAGGAAGGAAGGAAGGAAGGAAGGAAGGAAAGAAGGAAGGAAGGAAGGAAGGAAGAAAGAAAAGGGAAGGAGGGAAGAAAGAGAAGGAAAGAGGGAAGAAGGAAGGAAGAAAGAAAGAGAGGAAAGGAGGGAAGAAGGAAGGAAGAAAAGAAAAGAAACACTTCTGACCAATTAAAAGTAATCTGAAGTGGAGAAACAGCATGTTTTGATGTGAGAGCTTGATAGTTGATTTACAAGTCAGGAAAACTCAGATTTGGATCCAAGTACTTCCTTGGAACTGGTGGTTGGATCCTGAATAGGTTACTTAATCTCTCACAGGTAAGGTACCTCTCTAAGATTATTAAAAGCAGAGAAGGTACTGACCAGCATTAGTGGAAATTCCCTATATTAATGAAATCACAGGTCCTCATCCTATTCCAAAGAGGAAATGGGCTCTCAAAAGATCTTCCATGGGAAGCTGGATGATTACTTGTTAGGAAAACTTCAAAGAGAATTGATTCATGGTCAAAGTTTAATGGGTTTAATTTTTAGGTACTTTCTGACCCTGAGATTCTATTTCAGTGAGAAATCCTAAAGGGAAAAATAAAATAAAATCTAAAGGGAAAAATAAAATTAAAAGTTGAGGTAAAATATGTTTCCTGGTCCTGTGTAGCTCATAGACAAGTAGGGAAGGTGTGTCAAACTGAATTGAATCAGGGTAGTAGCATAAAATGGCAGAGAGAGCCCTAGAGCCAGAAGACAGAAGACCTGAGACTCAGTTCTGTTTCTGTTGTTGATTCTGCTGTTGATTTGATACGAGTGGGGGGGGGGGGTGTTGGCCATGCCTTTTGGCATATAACTTCTCAATCTCTGTAAATGGAAATGATCTCAAAGATCTCTAACAGTTTTGACTGTCTATGTTCTACATCCTCAGGTTCCTTTAAACCCTACCATTCAAAGCTCCTGTGATTCTATTAGCTGAATAGCTCCTCTCAGACAATCCTGGCCCCAGCTCATCCAGGCAGCCTTGACTTCCAAGCCTCCCCACCAAGAGGAGGAAGAAACAGGCTGGCCAGGCTGGCCCCTGCTGATTCATCAAAGGCAGAGGCAATGACAGTTAAGGAAAAGTCTAAATATCCTGGGGTTTGATCCTCTTTCCACCCAACTGAAGATAAAGGGCAGATCCACAGGAAGCTGGGCTTCTTTTCCATCCCTTGGAAAAGGAGCACAGATGAGAAGTTGGAGGGAAAACTACCTCACCATACACAGGGCCTGGGACTGGGAAAGGACCACTAATCGCATTTATTGCTGGAAGGAGACAGGCACATCATTAGATTTTGAACTGGATAATTGTTAGTTCTTCATTCTTGAGAGGACCGTGACATTAGGGAGAGGATGCCATGACTTGCAAGTGCATTGGATTTAAGTGAGGGAGGGCTGTGCAAAGTCACCTGCCTCACTTCCCCTCCAGAGCTATCTGAGTCCAATGGCCAGATATAGATCAAGATGACTGAAGGTGACCCTGGATGAAATGAGAGACCTTGGCCGTTTTAAGCTAAGATCTTCTACAGGTCTCAGTTTGAATGAGGTTGTACCCATTCAGTATTAAAGCTAAGCAGCAATTGAGACAAAGAATCTCCTCTTTCACCTAGTCCAGAAAAATCTAAATTAGTAAATGAATGAATGAATGAATGAATCTGGGAGGGGAAAACCATCAGGGTTTTTTGCCAAAGAAGAAATGACTGCTATTTACATTCAAAATGAGCCAACTGCTTAATGATCAAATGAGACTTGGCCTAGGACCTATTTTTGGTGTTCAGTTAGTACACAGAGCTGGAAATGCCTATGTGGTTATCTAGTCAAATCATTTTACAGATGAGGAAACCGAGTTAGTGAGAGTAGTCACTTATTTGAGGTTGCACAAGATGTAGAATAGCCAGGACATCTAACTTCAGATCTGGTACCTAGGAAGATTCTTTCATGTAAGGAGTTGCCTTAGATCCACTCAAGTGTTACTTCTTCTGGGAACCCTTCCCAGTTTAATAGCAGCTCTCCCTGATCTTTTTTATCCCTGAAGAACGAGAACACAAATTGTCCAAGGCGGAGAGTAAGGTGACCTGACTTTAGATCACTGAGTCACTGTGTAGCCTTTCCACTCCCCAACAGCAGTTCCTTCAGAGTTTGATGCTCAGGCTTGGTTTAGGGTATTTCCTTATGCTTCAGATAAACTGGAAGATTCCTGTCCTTGAACCTACCACCCACTCTTACACCTCCGCATCTTTCCCCGTTCAAGCTGTTCCCTTTACCTGGCACATCCTCCCACCTACTTTTTCCCTGCTGAATTTCTACCCCACCTTGAAAGCCCAGCTGAAATGCTGCATTCTCCAGGAAATCTTTCTTGATCCTCCTATTCAGTAACAATCTTCTGGGTCTCTCAGAGCACTACACATACATATGTATTTGTGCATAGGCACATCCACACTCATACAACCCCCAACTCAGCCCCATTTATTTATCAGGAACGTTTGTATATTTTGACTTTTGGTTCCATATCATACTAAATGTAAACTATAGCTAAGCTTGTTTTATCTCCCTCCCCAATCTCTATGCTCAGAAAAAAGCTTTGCACTCAGTAGGCACTTAATAATGCATTTTTAGTTGCATTGAATTCTGTAGTGAATGAGCCATCAGTGTATAATTGGGGACCCAACCAGCTTTAACCCTATCCTCTAAATCATCTATCTCCTTTGATTAAAAACATTCAGGGCCAGGGAACGAGGAGAAAGAAGAAATCCAGACAACTGGAATCACTTATCTGATCATGGAAAAGAATATGGCCACAAAAATTTCTACTTATACATGGATGATGACTCACTCACAGAGAACTGTCCTCACAAATGTGCTTAATCATAACCACTTAATGCATGCATGAGGGCACGCACACACACACAAAGTAATTCAAAGATCCTGTCCACAATACTGCCCTATTTTAACCTTTTAACAGGCAGGAATACCTTCCTACTGCCTAACAATGGAGATTCCGCCCATTTCTTTCCTTCCCTTTGGAGAGTTTCTCCAAGAACTTCCACTTTGAAAAAGGAACCAAACCAGCAATTCTTCATTGTAGTCTACATTAACATGTTTCTGTAGCTCTCACCTATCCTCTACTTTCAGCTCCCTTTCCTCTGTTAAGTAAGCTCCCCTAGGCCAGGGATTTGCTTTTTCCTTGAATGTGTGTCCAGTGCTTAGCATAGTGCATGGTATACAATAAGTGTTTAATAAATGATTCTTGACCTCTATCCTCAGCAAAAGTGAACTAAGTTGCTACTGGTTCTCAAGACAAAATCCCCTCCAAGTTCTGAGGTCGCCTTTAATCTCCTAGCTATTGCTTCAATACCTTACCCTTGGTATTTATGGGACAAACTCTAACTTGTCCCATGTAATAAGGCAAAGCTCCTTGGGATGATGACCTTCGGAAATCATTCTCTCACTCACTAGGGTAGTTAATCCACTCAGCTTTGGAAATCCTGTCCTGAAGGTGAGCTGATTGATTAATGAGTGCAAACTCACTTAGCCTATTTTACCTAGGTTGTCCCAAACCAGACCATATTTCACCCCATTTCATCCCATTGGACCATTCAACCAGGCTATTGTGACCATTTGCCAGCTGTGTAATCCTCTTCCCCCATCCCTTCAACATTTTCTTTCTCTTGGTCTGGGAACAGTAACCAAATTAATACTCACATTGCTTTTCCAAAAGGCATGTCTCAGGGCTACATGTATCAATCGTTGTAATGCTCCCAGACCAAAATTCCCCTCCCTATATATGTTATTCCCTCTCCTAGCAGAATGGAAGCTCTTTGAAAGAAGGGACTGCCAAACTTTTATATTTATATTCTCAGAATGTAGAATAGTCTGTAATACATAGTGCTAAATAAAAAAAATTAATTCATGGTTATTATTATTATCACTAATAACTATTTCTACTTTGTCATGTCCTTAAAAGGAAATGCTTTCCTCACAACTCCTTCAGATGGGTGATATTCCATTTTAGATGTAAAGAAACTGAGTCTCAAAGAGTCTCATGACTGCACAACTATCAAAACTGGGACTAGAACCCAGATTTAGTCCTGACTCACTTTTAAGGAAACTTTTTTACAAGATTTTAAGTTCATATGACTGAGAAATCAAGGCATAGACTGAAAAAAGAACCATAATAGTAATCCACATTTCTTTTTTTTGGAGGCAATTTGGGTTAAGTGACTTGCCCAGGGTCACACAGCTAGCAAACATTAAGTGTCTGCATCCAGATTTGAACTCATGTCCTCCTGACTTGAAAAGACAAGTACTCTAGCCACTCAGCCATCTAGATGCCCTCCCTTTGATGCTTTTAAGATTTGTGAAGAGCTTTCCTCACAACTCTGTGAGCAAGATACCCATATTCTTGAATACCCTCATTTTATGGATAAAGAAATAGAGTTTTTGAGAGTTTGAGTTTTCAGCTAGCAAGTTTCTGCAATGGGATTCCAACCCATAACCTCTAAGTCTAAGCCCTGCATTCCATGGCCTCTACCATCTTGTTTCTGTGTCACGGGACTCTGACTTGAAAGAATATTTCTGTCAAGAGAACAGTTGTATGTGGCTATGTAGAGGGAAAACACCCTTGGTGAATGCAATAAGAAATACTTTTTAATAATATTTGGTGTACTTGCAAATGTTTTAAAAGCCAGAAATCATAGCCCATAGGAATATATTTTGTGATGTCAAACCATATGAGCTACAGAGAAAGCTCCAGGCCTCCAGTGGACACTGAGCTCCTGGGAGTCCAAGTCGTATTACAGAGGGCAAATAAATGCTTTGGCTCATTTCTGCTTAAATGCTAGCACCTGCTGGTGACCTCTGAAAGGGACAAGGAAGGGAATAAGCATTTTTCTAGTGCCTACTATATGCCCAAGCATTGCAATAAACATTTTACAAATATTATTTCATTTTATCCTGAAAACGACCATACAAAGTAGGTACTATTATTATTCCCATTTTACAGTTGAGGAAACTGGGGCAAACTAAAGTTAGATGGCCTGCCCACTGTCAGACAGTTAGTGTCTGAGATTGAATTTGCACTCAGGTCTTCTTGACTCCAAGGCTGTAATGCCCCCAGAAGTCCAGTTCTATTAGATATGTAACTACAGATTTAAGGAAGTAGTAGAGAGTTAAATTCCAGGAATTGTAATTATGAATTATTGTCCTAGGGTTGGAAGAGATTCCTATGGGGGAAGAGATGAGAAGACATGTGAGCTGAAAAGTCATCTTGTAGTTTCTGAACCATCCTCATCCATGTGCCCACAAGCCTTACTTCACCAAAAATTCTCATTTCAGCTTATTAAGGGATCTTAATCTGTGGGAAGACATCTTCATCATTACAACGACTCTGAATACTGAAATATGGTAGGATTCATCAGTTACCCAGTCAGAAGCCCTTGAATTACCTTTGACTGCTCCTTAGAATCACAGAACCTCAGAGCCAGAAAGAACCCTAGGATACAGAATGTCAGAGCCAAGAGCAAACTTAGCTTCACAGAAATGGAGAATCGGAAGGGATCATAACTATATAAACCAACCCAAACACAAAAGGAAACTCCACAATAATATTTGGGGTAAGTGATCGTCTTCCTCCAGAAGATCTTCAAAGGGGGAGATCACCATCTCCTTATCAAAGGGGGGACCCATCACCTCTCCATCCTACTTTTGAGCGGCTCTGATTGTTAGGAAATCTTTCCTGACTCCAAGTTGAAATTTGACTCTTTGTAACTTTTACCCATGGTTCCTGATTCTGCCCTCTAGAGCCAAACAGAGAATCAGGACAGATTATATGCCTGGATTCACAGCAATCTGCTCTGTATGAAACTACCCAGGAACTTGGTTATTTGATGGAATGAAGGGCACTTGTCCCTGGAAGCAGTCTAGGGGTGGGACCTGCAAAATTCATCTTGTCCATCCTCTGTCTCTCCTCCTGACCCTAACTATAACAGACATTTATAAAGTGCCTTAAAAATTTCCAAGAGCTGTATAATCCACTGAGTCTCAGAAAAGCTCTGTGAAGCCAGACTACTGGAACTATACCCATTTCACAGATGAGGAACCAGGACTCAGGAGTTAAGTAACTCAGTCAATCACACATCTATGAAGTATCAGAAGCAAGATTCAAATCCAGGTTTTCCTGATTCCACTATGACACACCATCTCTGTCACTTTCGCACCATGGGAATGTCTTCAGTCACTTCTGGGTGGCAGGATTTGGAAAATTCTCCCAGAAGTCTAATGTGGTAGAAAGGGGTCTAAACTGAGTGAGAGTCAAGAGCCCCGGTCTTCCAGGCACACATTAAGTGGCCTTGGCCATAGGATTGGCCCTTGTGCCCTTAATACAAAGGAGTTAATGAGTCTAGGTCTGACATCAGTCCCTCTCACTGCAGCCTGAGCTTTCTCCTTATGTATCAAAGAAATGGGGTAGAAGGAGTCATAAGGGGAGCAGGGGTGAGGCAGGGTGACCACAGGGACCTCAGGAAGTTGGTCATATCACTAGGGACATAGCCTCTCCCTGTGCCAGCCAGAGCCCTGGGCTTTGTAACAATGGAGGATGATGAATGTGTGAAAACATCCCTGTTGCTAAATATACTGCTGTCCCTGAGGAGAATGGGGGGAGTGCCACAGCTGACTTGGGAACAAGACTCCCCACACCCCCCATATCCCAGAGGCTGTCTTTCATGATGGGCAGAGCTCTCAGAAGAACTCAGCTGCCACAGCTGTCCCTATGGGGAGGGGGGGGCACAAAGGGAGCTTCAGAGTCCGCATTCCAGACCCAAAGGCCAGAACTCAGGGCAGAGCTGATTTGCATCTGTTTTCCATACATTTGCATGTGTTTTTCTTGAAATGGGCATGGGAACCTGCATCCACTTACCCGACACATCTCCTCCATGCATGCAATCGGCAGATATTACCACATTCCCTGTTTCCCTTGACCCTGCCACCACTTACACAATTCTCTACCAGGCTCCATTTTCTCTACCTCAATCATATAGGTAAAAGAAGAAAGAGACAAGTCCATCATAGGTCACTCCCCATCTAATGGAAGGAAGCTGGGATGAGAAGCCAGAGAAACAGACAGAAGCTGAGACCAGAAGACAGAAATATCTGAGAGACAGTGTGGTGTAGTGGGCAGAGAACTGGAATACAAAACAAAAGATGAGATCCTTAGAAACCATTAAGTCTGACCCCAATGGGCAACCTGAGGCTCAGAGGAGAAGAACATCTTTAGATCACTCAGCAAGTGACGAAGGACCAGATTCATAGATTCATACAAGAGTCCTTAAAGACCATCTTCTCTAACCTGCTCATTTAATAAGAAATTCAGTGGAGTGTCTTAGGAGAAAAAGGACTTGTCCACAGCCAGAAGGGCAAGTCTGAGACTCCCAGATCAGGGGATCTTACCAGAAATTGAGGAGCCAGTGGAGGCAGATCTTGAAAGGGAAGACACCCATCCTTCGTAGGGGCACTGACCCCAGGAATAATTGAGAGGCAATAGCAGATACCAGCTCTCTCAGTCGAGGTACCATGTCCAAGCAGCCAGAATGGATACTGTTGTGGGCATGTGGAGAACCCACAGCTTCTTCCTGCCCTTAAAACAGGCCAGAACTAGAAGGAAGTACCCTGTTTCCCTACTCCCCAGTCCTTCCTTCCCTTTTTATACTCCTTACAAAGGCCAAAGGGACACGATGTCTTCCTCCACAGCAGACAAAAGAGACAGAGAAAAGGGACAAGGAAGGTGAACAGAGTTAAAGAGAGACAGGAAGAGAGATCCACACTATTCCATGTGGATCTGAAGTCAGAAAGGTGGAATTTGGAACCCAAATCTGGAACCTCCTACCTATGTAGTTATAAGCAAATCATTTAACCTCTCCAGACTTCATTTCTTCCTCTAGAAAATGAGGGTGTTGGAGTAGGCCCCTCCTCTTTCTAAATTCTATTATTCTAGGAAGATAGAGGAAAAAAACCGACTGAGACAGAAGACATCAGACAGGGAGACAGAGAGAAAGACAAATAAAATAAAAAATAAACAAAATAAAAACCAGAAGAACAGAGAGCTAACCAGTTAGGGAGATTCTCCAAGATAGGAAAAGATAAAGATAGAGAAGGAGGAAAATGGACAGAAGCCCATCTCTCATTGTGTATTTTCTCCTTCTTCCATGAGTCCCTCTAAGGTATCTTACTCCTCCTTTGTGGGTCTTAAGCCTGGAAAGGACTAAACTCTCCTGATAGCTGTCTTCATACCCTGTCTTCTCTTCCTGTGGGAGGACTGATGAAAAAGTTTGGCTATTGAAGAGAAGCTGACCTCAGCTGAAAGTGATGTCCCTTGTCCACCTGGGACCTTTCTTGGACTAAATGAGGCATCCAGTGCTTACTGAACAGAAACGGAAAGAAGAAAAACACAGAAAGAGGAAAAAAGACTGAAAGAGATTAAGAAGAAAAAAAAAACAAAGAAAGATCAAAAATCAGAGATATAGATGGGAAGAAAGAGGCAGCAACAGATGGAGAATCAGAGGAAGACAGAGAGATAGAGATAGTCACACACATACATATATAGTGTGACTTTCCAGTTTCCTCTCCCCACTCCCTCCCAATCTCCCCCCTTTCCCAGCAACATTTTGTCTTCAATCTATTTCCATCCTCAGATTCCCTGACTGGGGACAGGATGCCCCCTTCCTTTGGACCTTGGATCCTCTTCTACTTTCTCCCTGTCTTTTCCATTGTGGGGTTCAACTGATTGGGGGAGGGGGCATGCAGGAGCCTCAAAAAAAAGTCAGGAAAACCGTCTCATCTTCTGAGAACCAATTAAGATAATATCGGTAAATTGCTCATCACAGTGCCTGGCACAGAGTGGGTGCTTCGTAAATGTTGATTTCTTTCCCTCCTTTCTTTCCATCCTAAATTCTGCAATACCTTTTAAACTGCTCAGTGCCTTAGGACCAGCACTGACCAGCACTGACCAGAACTGGCTCTGGTCCTGGGTGAGTGAGGACTCAAAGTAACTTGGTTTCCATGAGCACTCATTCTTAGCCTCCTCAATCCCGGGAGGGGGTGCAAACTCAGGGTGCCCAAATCTGAATTCATCAGCTTCTCCTTCCTCCTGTTGTTCAGTGGTTCCTGACTCATCGTGACCACATTTGGGGCTTCCTTGGCAGAGATACTGGAATGGTTGGCCATTTCCTTCTCCAGCTTGTTTTACAGATGAAGAAACTGAAACAAATAAGGAAAAGTATCTTTCCCAAGGTCACACTGCTACTAAGTGTCTGAGATTTGAATTCAAGACAAGGCTTCCAGACAACAGGTCCAAATGCACTATGGCACCACCTAGTGGTCTTCTCCCTTCTCCTAGGATACTTCCTAGGATACTAGGATAATTTCTGATACTCCCATACTCCCAGTTTCAGTCATCTTGACTCCTGCCTCTCCTTGTCCCCTTCACAACCAATCAGGTACCAAGCCTTACCAGTTTTGTCTTAGCAAAACCTCTGGAACCCCCGCTTCCTCCCCACACACCTCAGGCTCTCATCACCTCTACCCTGGATTATTCCTGTGGCTTCCTAACTCGTTTTTCCTCCAATCTTTTCAATGCCATCCCCTCCACCTTAAAAGCTTTTAGCGGCTACGTATTACCTCTAAAACAGGTGTTCTTAATCTGGGATCCGTAAGAGAGAACTACGGACAGGAAAGGAGGAGGAGATAACAAGAATTTGTCAAGCACCTACTATGTGCTGGACACTTTACAAATATCATCTTTGATTCTCCCAACATTGTGAGATAGGTGGTCTTATTATTCTCAGTTGAGGAAACTGAGGCAAAATTAGTTGCCCAGGGTCATACTGCTAATGAGTGTCTGAAGTTAAATTTGAATTTGGCCTTTCTGACTCCAGACTCAGTTCCTTATCCACTGAGGCAGCCTCCATAGACTTAGATGGAGAACAAAAGAAATCATTTTTATTTCAATATAATTGGTTTCCTTTGTAATTTTATATTTTTTATTCATTTAAAAACATGCTTCTGAGAAGGGTTTATAGAATTCCCCAACCTGCCAAAGAGGCAACCCCCCCAAAAAAAGTTAAGAACCCCTGATTTATGATTTTAAAAATTCAAATTCTTCCATTTGGCAATCCACACCCTTCTCAATATAACTCCAACCTACCTCCCCCCATATTTCATGATCCTAATTTCCACGCCTTTTATGTTCCAGCCAAGCCATACTACCTTCCTCTTCCACTTAGGCTAACCCTCACCAGGGATGCATTTCCATCTTTTTTTTGCTTGTTAAATCCTTTTCTTCTTTCCAGGCCCCCCTCAGTAGAACTCTTCTCTGAAGCCAGGAATAGATTAAGGGTGAGGACCTCTCCTGTTCTAAATCTATGACAGACAGACACACGTATATGGCATGATAAATCAGATCACACATTCAGCACTGGAAGTCTCGACTCCAACGTAGTGATGTCATTTTGATTCTTTTTGAGAATGAAGGATAACAACCAAAAACCAAGTCCAGCCCAATGTCCTCATTTACAGATGAGGGAATTAAGGGACTTGCCAAATGGGAGATCCAGATGAGGAAAGAGTCTGAATTAAAACATCTCCTTTGATGCTGACGTCCTCCTCCAGCCCTCCAAGACAAACTTGGGGAGATTCCACCCCACCTCAGGCCCATTGTTACAGACAGGAAATGCTTCCCAGGACATGGATACAAAAAAGAATTGGGAGAGTTCCTTGGGACCTTTGAAGATCACTAGGTTCCAAATTCTAGTTCTGCTGTTTACTGGTCATATGAGCTTAAGCAAAGTAATTTCATTTCCCAGAATCTCAGTTTTATCGCCTTTCTGATTTGTGTAACACTGTGCAAAACTCAGATTTAAAAATTCATATCAGAATAAAGATCAGCCATGATTTCAGAAGACCAACATCAGCATGCAACCTCCTGACAGAGTTGAAGGGCTAAATATGCAGAGGGAGACATGTTTTTTGGACTTGGCCAATATGGGAATTTGATTTGCTCAACTATATATATTTATTGCAAAGGTTGCTGGGGGGGGGGTTAATGGAGAGGCGGAAAAAGAGAATAAATAAGGGGAAGGAGGAAGAAAATAAATGCTCATTACTTGAAAAAATAAAATTTAACTTTAAAAAAGTTATCTCTGTGTATCTTTTGAATTGTAAACTGCACAAGGGCAGGATTCATGCCTTATGAGGCAAGAGGCTTTACCAAATGGCAAGCTGAAGTTGAGATCAAGAGGAGTTGGATGTAAATCTTGCCTGAGATATTCATAGTATCTAAGTCTTAACCTTTCTTTCTCATCTATAGATTGGAGGTAACGAAAATATATACCTTGATTAATGACCATTATCCCCTAATTTCCATGTATTTTCTTTTGTTTAAAAATATTTTTATATTTATTTTGTTAAATATTTCCCAATTACACATAAAATTAATATTCATTGTTCTAAAATTTGAATTTCAAATTGGCTTTTCCTGCTTAGCCCCCTGATCCCTTGAGAAGTCAAGCAATATGATATCAATAATAAATATGAAGCCATGGAAAATATATTTCCATATTAGTCATGTTGTAAAAGAAAACACAAAAAAGCAAGAAAGAAAAAAGCATAAAAATATATGCTTCAATCTGCCCTCAGAGTTTATCAGTTTTCTCTCCAGAGGTGAATAGCATTTTTCTTCATGGGTCTTTTGGAAATGCTTTGGCTCCCATGTATTTTCAAAGACAATCTTTCACACCAAGAACATAGGAACATAGAGTGCTGGAAAGGACATCCAAAGTCATCTATCTAGCACAATCCTGGTCACTTTACCAATGAGGAAATTGAGACCAAGTCCCACAGGTAGGCAGTATCAGAAGTAAATCAGAACTGAGTTGCTCAGACTCAAGTCAGTACTGCTCACGTACCAGGCTGCCTCCCCTCCCAGACTTATGATGACGATCAAAAAAGATTGCTTTGCAAACATTCAGGGGAGAGAGCATGGCACAGTGATCTCTTAGATTTATAATCAGACTACACAGGTTCAAGCCCTGGTATTATCAATCAATACCTATTGGACCTTAGGCAACATTTGCAAAATGTGACATTGCAATATAGCTTCTTTAACTGTGAGTTATGACCCCAGTGGGGTTGCATAATTAATTTTGGGTGAAATGAAAAATTTGGTGACAGTAAAAGATATCAAATATTCCACCAAGATTTAATTCTTTATGTAAAAATAAACAAGCACATCCATCTGATTAGTATGCAGATTTTCTTTCATCTTTAATAAATGGTAAAATTATATGGGTTCCAAAGAATTATTTCAAAATAAATTTCTTTATGATTTATTATCATATATTATTTACATGTCTATTTTACATACCTATATACCCAGGGTCATATAATAGTTTTTTGGGCCAAAAGAGATATCCACTGGAAAGATCAAGAAGTCCTGAACTAAATGACCCGTTCCAGTTTTGAATTGATAGGCCAAGGTTAGGGGTGGTTTTATTCTGTGTATCTGAATGTAGTGTGCCTGGCTCTAAGTACACATAGGAAATGTCTGCTGATTGATTTGCCATTTAAAAGTCAATTATAGTGAATTTTTCTATCTTTCTCCTCCCTTAACACCAAGCACAGAAGTATGTATACTGTAGGTGCTTAATGTTTGTTGAATGAATAATGAATAAAATGCCATTAATTAATAATCCCTCCTAAAACTCTTCTTTCTTTGAAGCAGAGAGGAAAGGAGGCAAATGAAACATAAGCCTCTCCATTTGAGTCCAGGAGGCCATTAATAACCCTTGCCACATAAGGGTATATTCCCAAACTCTTTTGTTATTGTTGTTTAATTGGGTCTGAGTCCCCACAACCCCATTTAGGAGTTTTCTTGTCAAAGATTCTGGAGTGGTTTGCCATTTCCTTCTCTAGCTCATTTTATAAATAAGGAAACTGAGGCAAACAAGGTGAAGTGACTTGCCCAGAGTCACATGATAAGTGCCTGAGGCTGGATTTGAACTCAGGTTCTCCTGACTCCAGATCAGGTGCTCTATCCAATGTATCACCTAGCTACCCACCTGTCCTGAAACTCGGCTCCCTTCCCCTTATATTCTTTCTATCCTGCTATTTCTTAGGATCACAGAATCTAGAGCTAGAAGGAATCTTAAGGATTATTTAATTCAACCTCCTCTTTTTACAGCTGAAGAAACTGAGACTCAATGAGTCTGAGTAGTGCATGGGAGCACAGATAGGATAAAGGGCACATCTGGGCTTTGACCCTATATCCTGTGATTCCAGCATACTGCACCACAATGCCTGCTTTGGAAACGTCCTTCTCCTGATTGATAACTGCCCCCAGACTGGTCACAATCTACAACAAACATTTATTAGGCCACTATTGTTTGCAGGGCATTATAGAAGGAAATAGACAAAACCTGCTCCCTCCCCTGGGAGTAAACATCTTTACTCCCCATTAGCTCAGCATATATTTAACCTTTAAAAATTACTGGAAGTTCCTTGAGGAAAAAAAAAAGTATATCTTCCCTCCCTGTCCTGGAGCCTTCCACCCCCTGCTTTGGCCTGCAAAAGAAAAGCAAAATGCCTTAAACTACTATTTGAGACCCTGAGACTCCTCTCTCCAGTACTGAAAGACTCCAGGGACTGATGGATAGAGCAATGGACTTGGACTCAGGGAGACCTGGATTCGAATCCCAGTTCAGACACTTAATATCTGAGTAACCATGAGCAAATCACTTAATCTCTATACCTCAGTTTCCCTCTTTATAAAATGAGGGATTTGTATTCAATGACCTCCAAGTTCCTTTCCAGCTCTCCTATCCAATGTTCTCTCTTCACTGACTCCAGAAGCACAGGGCAGAGGAAGCAGGGCTGAGTTGGGAATTAATGGGTCTGAGTTCAAATCTTTCTTGGCAAATCTATGAGCTTTGCCCAAACGATCTCACCCTTGAGTCTTGTGTGTCTGAGAACTTCCAGCTTGTTCATCTTACTTCCCTAATAAAACATGGTGTATATAGAAAGCAAAGCCTGAGTCTTCTCCCCCAATTAACCATATTGATATTTACAATTCCCATACATTGTAGTGGGGAAAGCACCAAGGGATGGAATTTGGACAATCATGTACTTAGAAATCCTCAAAATGAGCCCTACCCCACTCTTCTGCCTTCAATCTAGGGTCAGTCAGTTAAGGGGACACAATCATGGGGAAAATGGTTTCTCTAAAAATCTAGGTTTCAAGACCTACCTGTGGACCAAGTCCTCCAGACATCAATAATGCACAAGAGTATGCACAACAGAGGATCGAGCAGGAAGAGGAGGCCTGGTCCTCTAGATGTTCCCAGGCTGAGGACAGGGCCAATGAGAAACCAAGGGCTGATCACAGAAAACCATGATAGACTGGTGAGTGGGCTTTGAGAAAGAGGGATTTTAGGATCATTGGATTTAGGATTGAAAGGAAATCACCTTTGGAAATCACCTGATCTGAATCCTTTTTTTTCTATTTTTTTTCTTTTTTTAAATTAAACCTTTTTAAATTGTGAGCTTAATCACCAACAAACATAAATATTTCAAAAAACAGAAAAAGAGTTGTAAAAGAAACTATGAGTTTTTTATGTATAATTTGCTTTTAAGAAATATGTCTGTATTGTATTGTATGGTATTATGTTGTATTATTAAATCACTACTGTTTACAGGGCATTGTACTTTGTCACCCTAGGAGAGAATGAACAAGACCTGCCTAACAGGATAAGAATATACTTTAGGCTCCCTACTCTTTTATTTCCTTCTGTGTAACGTACAAAAGGCTTACTGATTTCCATAAATAGGGAAACTGAGGGATCTATCTAGGATCACAAAGCAAATCAGTGAGAGAGCTTGAAATGAATACCAAGCACTTGGCTGTCTCCTCTAAAGGAACTTCGAGGAGCTTAACCTTGGGCTGGGAGGTCAGGGCAGGCTTCCTGGAGGAAGTGGGACTTAAGGCAGGGCCTGCAAATATGGGAATTGGAGAGACAAAAGGCAAAGGAGGGAGGGAAGAGCAGAGACAGGGGTCTGGTGTCACATCTAGATGGTGGGGACACTCAATGGAACCCCAGTGACTCAGTGAAGTAAAGAGGAAGAGGTTTAGGGGCAAAGTCCCCAGACCATTAATGAGGGGAGGGGCTTAGCTCAGAGATCCTTGTCCCTTCTTTCCTCCCAACCCTGCCCATACCCCACCCCCACCCCCCCAGCCTGGCCACAGCCCAGCCAAGCCATCAGCAGGTCCACGGGGACTCAGACAGGGAATGGGAAGGAAGGAAGAGGGGCAGAGAGGGGCTAGTGGAGAGGTCGGGGAGGGGAAGGATGTAGGAGGAGGGGGTATATAACCTTTGTGGTGCCGGTATTGAAGAAGGAAGCTGATATTACTGCTCCACACCCTGCCAACCCCTCCCCCCCAAATCCCCCCACTTCAACCTGGGGAGATGCTACAATGCCAGTCATCCAGAGACCCAGTCCTGGGCTGGGGTGAGGGGAGGGAAGAGCATGAAATAGGGGAGACTTTACCCTTATACCAAAAGATCCTAGGGCTCCGTGGAGGGGAGCAAGATACTCTCAGGAAGCATTTGCTCTGAATGGGGAGATAGGACTTTTGACTCCCCGAAGTGTCTCAGTCTGAATGGAGAAGCAGGTCAACTCTTTGCTGCTTGATCATCCCTCTGACCCTGAATATCAACCATGTCCCCACTCCAGGACACCCCTAAAGTCATTTGCTCCTCTAATTGACTTCTCTGTCGATGGGAAACCTTCCTAACCCCTTGGTATATGAATCTGAGTTTCTTCCCTGATTGTTCCCTCTCCTGCCCCACATCGAATTAACCCTCAAATCCTGTTCCTTCTTCCTATCTAAAGTCTATGTATTCAACTTCTCCCTCTCTCCATTTCCAAGGTCCAGGATGAAAATCCTTATTCACCTGCCCAGATCGCTGCAACAACTTTCCCCACTGACCTCTCTACCTTCAGTTTCTCTCCTTGAATTCTTCCTACACAAAAGGACACAATGACTTTGCTTCAGCCCAGATCTGATATGTCCCCTTGGGAACTTCTCATGGCTCCTCATATCCCCTTCTCAGACTTCTCAACTTCTTCAAGGCTCTCCATGATCTGCTCCTAGCTTACTTCTCAAGTCAAATCCCATTGCTCCACTCCTAACTCCCTTCTCTTCAGGCCCTTATGTACAGTCATCTCACTGCTACTTTTCTCACACTATCCTCTTTTTCTGTAATGCTCTTCAAATTCTACTTAACCTATCTTTTTTTTTTTTCTGAAGCAACTGAGGTTAAGTGACTTGCCCAGGGTCACACAGCTAGGAAGTGTTAAGTATCTGAGATCAGATTTGAACTCAGGACTCCTGACTTCAGGGCTGGTGCTCTATCCACTGTGCCACCTAGCTGCCCCATACTTATCCTATCTTTCCAAATTTTTCCATGCCCCAAAGGGGCCACTAATTCCATGCCCCTTCTGTCAGTCTGAAGGCTATTTATTCCCTTGAAAATATTTTTGTTACTTTATAATTGCTCTTAAGTAACATGTGTATCCTTTCAATATTTTATTAGGAATGATTCAGAAATTGGAGGCTTCATAGCATAATTAGGTGGGAGGTGGAAATGAAAAACAGATATGTAATCATTAAAAAGTAAAACCGATAAGACTTACCAGGGACCTCAGAACATAGAATGTCCCATTGGGGAAGGAATCATAGATAGACAGCTGGTACATTGGATAAAACATTGAACCTGCAGTCAGGAAGATCTGAGTCCAAATCCAACCTCGGATACTAGCTATATGACTCTGGCTCAGTTTCCTCATCTGTAAAATGGTGATTATAATAGCACCCATCTACCAAGGTAGTTGTGAAGACAAATGGGGGTATTTCTGTAGCTTTGCAATCCTTAAGCCCTGTACAAATCACCAGTATTCCCATCATTAATCAAATAATAGAATACTGAAGTTAAGGGAACTATGGAGGCCGTGGGGTCCATCTCATATAGTGAAAAGAGGCAGAACCAAGTCTAGAAACCAGGTTTCCTGAATCTAAATCCAGAGACTTTTCCTCTTTACCCGAAAGCAGGAGAACTTCTCCAAAAATATGGCATTGACCTGGGAAGTGTTAAAGGAGAGTATGAGCAGGCCTCAAGCCCAGACTATCCCTTATATCTACCATATAAGTCCAGGTCTCCATTCAAGTCTCTTCCTCTTTGATTAAGCACTTCCCTCTGTCCTTCGAATTCTGAAAAGTCCATAGCATTTAGAGTTGGAATAGATTTTACAGGTCATCTAATGCACTTACCTAATTTTACAGATAAGGAAACTGAGGCCCAGAGAATTAAAGTAGCTCAAGGACACAAAATTCAAGACTAGAATTCAAAACCCATGAGCCCTGGCTCCTTTTCCAATACTCTTCCAAGTATGCCCACAGTGCATGGGTCCATATTGTGGGGAGGAGAGGGGCGAGGGGGGGAGTACACGGCCACCAAAGAATGAAAGACGTCAGAATGGCAAGATACAGACACAGAGAGCTCCAAGGGACTTGAAAGTTTTGTCCCACATCAGCTAAAAGCCCATCACATCTCTGATAAAAAAGACACTTTAAATATAAAAATATCTAGTCCTAAACACAGACACAGCCCCAGAGACACACTCGCCCATGCATATATATATACATATATATACATATATATATATACATTTATTCAGACACATTGACCTATCTGTGATCAAATGAATATTAATTATAGTTAGCTGCATACATATCTGCATAAAAACCTATAATTTGCCCACGGATACATGCATATTTACACAAAGAAGTTATCAAGTCTGTTAAGATCAAGAAAGGGTATTGCTGAAAAGCTCCTAATTCATGGCAAGACATCTCCTCTACATATGTACATTCCCCTCCCCCACTCCCATTATCTATAGAGATACTCATTATAGTTGGGTGGGGAATATGTCTGTATATAAAATGTATACACATTCATGTGTGTGTGTGTGTGTTTTATGTGCCAATTATTAAGTATAAGAATATCTGGTCTAGCTCTGGCTCTGACCTGCTACCTGATCTTGGACATGTCCCTTCCTCTCTCTGGTCCTCAGTTTCCCCATCTGTAAAACTGAGGGGATTGAATTAGGTGATCTCTAAAGTCTGTCCCAGTTGGAACTGTATACATTCCAGGATGTGTCTCTCATTCAAATAATGGGTGTGGGAGTCCGAGTTGGGGGTGTACTTGTAGAAGGGAAGGCTCCCCATTAATTAGGAGCTCTCCAGCAAACTAACAAAGTAGGGAAGAATCATTATGTGCAGAACTATATCTGTCTACCAATTATGGCTGTGCACAGACATGAATTTCTTATAAGTATCTATTGTATGTGTGTGTCTTTGTAGTATGTCTGTGTCTACAGAGACATACATTCATTCACACAAAGAGACATGCAAAGAAACATACATAAAAAAAGAATTAACTTCCCTTCTCAAATACATAGATAGATCCTATATAGATATGTCTATAAACACAATAATGCACAAGTAAATTCCTTGCACAGAGAGGGGGTCAGTGCACACACGCGCACACAATCTACAAACACAATCGTTTGCAAACTGTCACGCATCCAGATACCCAAAATCAGTTACACACACACACACATACAAAGAAGCTCTGGGCACACACACCTACACACAGGAACAGTCTCCTAGCTCACACGTGGCCGCCCCCACCACCACAAGCTTCATTCTCAGCCACCCACTAAGCCCCTCGCAGGCGCAGGCAGACTCTGCCGCGATCCCACCTGCGGGGAGCCGCCTTCCTCCTTCTCTCCTTGCCTTTCCTCCCTGGCTCTTAGCCCCTCACACGTGCCCGGCCCCCTCACACACGTGCGTGAGCACACACGTGCACACACCGGGCTCCTCTCACTCTCCACCCCACCCTCCGCCCCAGCCCCCTACTTTCCATAGGGAAAGGCCAGGATACCCAGAGCTCCTTGAAGAGAGACAGCCTTGATCCCGTAGAGGATTTCTCCCGCCCCCACCCCTTCCCTTGGCACCCAGCGGCTAACCCTGGCCACACCTGGCCTGGTTACTCCCAATCCTTCTCTTTCGAGTCCCCTTGCACTATCCACATCAAGAGTGGAAAGCAAGGATTCACAATGATCCCTGATTTGGAATTATCCGGTCTCGAAAGGAGGGGATAGAATCTTCACGCAGCTCTCTTCGTTCCCTTTCTCCTGGACTAGCCAGTAAAGTTAGCCAAAGTGGCTATGGGAGCCCATATCCCTACCCCCGCACATGCCCCTCCGGAACTCCCGCCCCGGGCCACTGAGTCCCCCAACCCTAGCCCATTCGGCCGCCTGCTTCCCCATCCTTCCTTGGCTTCTCTTCTTATCTATTATCCTTCCCGCTCTCTTCACACCCAATCCCCATTTCCGGGGCTCAGATTCCCTCTCCCGACCCTCGCTGACACTCCTGGAGCAGAACACCCCCCTCTCTCCCGGTCTTTCTGGACTCGGCCCCGGCCCCATCCAACACTCCCCCCCCCCCCCCGCCTAGGCGATCACCCTTTACACCCACTCTGGACTCAGCCAGGACCCCAGACTCTCTCCGGTCTGAACCCCCTTACATACATATCAGCTTCCACACCCCAGATCCCTGGCCCCTCCCTACCCCCCCTCAGCCCGGCCCGACACTCGTGGCTCCCCCGCCGCCGGCCGCCCTGGTCACCCCTGTGCAGCCCCGGAGAGCGGACACTCACGGCTCGGGCTCCCCGGGCCGCGCCGGGCACTGCTGGCTCCGGCACAGGATGGAGTGGCCGCACGCCTGCCCCATCGCTCCTCATCCTCCGGCGCCCGGCCCGGCCCGGGCGGGGCCACTCAGCCCCAGGGGGGAGGGGCGGGGCCCGGAGGGGAAGGCAGGGGCGGAGCTGAAGAAGGGAGGGGAGGGAAGGGAAGAGGAGGGGAGAGGACTGGAAGGCTCCGGGAGAGAAGAGAGGAAGGGAAGGGAAGGGAAGGGAGAGGAGGGAGCTCCCTTCCCCTCCTCGACCCGGCCCGGCCCGGCCCAAGTCAGCTCTAGCCGCTTTCTCCCTGCCTCTCCCTGACAGCGTTCGCTAGTTGGCTGCTTTCTGCTCTCCCTGCTCCCTCTACTCAGTCGGCCTCCTTCCTCTGGTGCTTGCTCCGCTCAGTTCCCTGAGGGGACTCGGCTTAGCTAGGAGACGGATGCCCGAGAAGGTCTGATAATGCAGAGGGAGGGAGGAGAGGCCAGGAGAAAGGCACAGAGAGGGAGGGAGGACAAAGCGAGTAGAGAGAGAAGAGGGGGAGGGAAGAAGGGAGAGAGAGAGAGAGAGAGAGAGAGAGAAAGAGAGAGAGAGAGAGAGAGAGAGAGAGAGAGAGAGAGAGAGAGAGAACTGATACGGACACCTAGACAACTCCCCCATAGCAGGGTCCTGGGGTGCTAGAAGAAAGGGGGAGATTGGGAGCAGGGGGAGACATGATGGTAGAAAGCTAGAAGTCAGGAACTTTTCCTGAATCCCTAAGGGATTCTAAAAAAGAACAATACCTCCCTTCACACACACACCTCACCACGTGGAGTCTACAGCAGCCCAGCCTAGGAGGGGGGCTGGGCTCCTCTCAGGGAGCCTCACGAGGCACAGGCATACAGAACAATAAATGTGGCACAAAAACACAGGCCGGGAAAGTCAGAGGTTGGCAGCCTTTCAGAAGTGGCCAGGCAAATTGGCTGACCTATGTTCTTCTGGTGGAGGGGAAGGCGGGGAATGACGCCAAGAGTAGAGAGAAGGATGCTGGGGAAGTGGTACATACAGGAAGGCTTTCTCTCTGCTCCAAATGTGCTCCAAAGAGCTTCACTTTCCTATTCCAGCAAATAGACTTATGTTGGGATCAGAAACTCCTTTTTTAAAATGCAATTACCCAAAGGGTAGATACTGCTTAAATTGGACAAGTCAGTTGAGGGCAAGTAAAGATAGGCATTTGTGACCCTTGGGAGGTGAAGCAAGTGCAAGATCTGGTGGCATGGATCAATATCACTGATGTGGCACAGAGACAAATTTAGGTTCAATATTAGGAAAAACTTCCTAACAAAGTTGTCCAAAAGCAGAAAGGGCTAAGTCAAGAGTTGGGTGAGTTTTCTGGCACTGGAAATCTTTAAGGGAAGGCTAAATAACCCATTTATTGGGTATTAGGTTTTGTTTTGTTTTGTTTTTGTTTTTGCTGAGGCAATTGGAGTTAAGTGACTTGCCCAGGCTCACACAACTAAGAAGTCAGGTTCTCTGACTTAAGGGCTGGTACTCTATCCACTGTGCCACCTAGCTGCCCCTGGATATTAGGTTTTAAAGGGGATTTTTCCCCAAATGCAGGGATGAATTGGCCTGCTCGGTGGTTAGAGCACTGGACCTGTAGTCAGAAAGACTTCATTCAAGCCCAGCCTCATACACAAGTCATTTAATCTCTGTTTGCTTTAATCCACCAAAGAAAAAAATGGCAAATCAGTCCAGTATTTTTGCAAGAAAATCCCATGGACAGTAATGGCAAGTTTCGATCCACAGGTTCACAGTCACATGACTAAACAACAACAGGATGGAATAATTGCTCGCTGGGGTCTTATTCAGTGCTGAGATTCTATGATTCTAATATTTTCTACCTTGCATCTATTTAATTCCCTATCTTCCTTCTCCTCTCCTGTGGCATTGGCCTTCTTGTTCCATAATCAGAATTTCAGAGCCAGAGGGAATTTTAGAAACATCCCAGTCAATGGAACTCTCTTAATCCTTTCTCTGTCAGAGTATCAATCTTTCTCTGCCTCTGTCTCAGACTTACAGACCTGAACCAGCCTAGCCTGAGCTCCAGACCTGACCTCACTCTGATCCCAGATCCATAGTGAACTCTGCCCCTTGATCCAGGCTGAGCCCCAACCCTATCTCCAGTCGAATCCTGGATTGAACCCTGGACTTCAGTCTCCAATATATTTAAACTCACAGATACAAAGCGCTCTTGAGTGCACGTGTGCACGTGTGTGTGCGTGTGCGTGCTATCCTCTCCTTGGAGGTCTCTTTTCTTCTTGATTTTACATGATATATGTGTGGTGTGATAAGACCCCTTCCATCACTAGTGGTCTTCAGACAGAAGATGGATAACCATCCAGTAGCATGTAAGCTTCATGAAGTCAGGGATTATTTTATTCTCTTCCCTTTAAATCATTAGCACCTAGCAAAATTCTTTGTGTAACTGAGTCATTGATAATTTCATAGAGGGGGTTTTTAATCAGGTACAGGTAGGATTAAATGACCTCTGAGATTTCTTCCAGGTTAACCATTTTAGTCACTACATATCTCTAGGACTCTTTTCATCTCTATGAAATGGGGGTAATTTTTCCTGCACTGTTACCCACACAGAGGGTTGTAAAGGAAATGTTCTGTTCATAAAAGTCACCAAATCTTTGCTCCCTGATTTTTAGCTCCTAATGGTGAATTCTCAGCCCAAAAGGATGCATTCCTTCTGGGACTGGCAGTGGGGAAGCCTGGATTTACATTGAAAGAAATTCTAGAGATGGACCTGGCTGACTTCATAAAATTACAGATCCTCAAACTGAAGATAGTATTTAGGGTGTAACAGAGAGACTTCTGAACATAAAGCAAATAATGAATTCAGATTTCACCTTTGACACTAGACAAGTTCTTTGACACCCTAGACAAGTTACTCTGAATTTTAGATTTCTCATCTACAAAATGAGGGTGATAATGAAACCTCTATATTGTGAAGTTCAAATGAATACCATTCTATTTGAAGTCTTTTACAAACCTTAAAGCCCTATGAAAATAACTTTTATTATTATTATCTAGTTCAACCCATCCTTAATCAAGAATCTTCTCCACAGCATGCAGGTTCTGCTTAAAGATCTTTAGTGATGGAGAAGAAATACCTACCAAGGCAGCCCATTAAGACTTTGGGAGAGAAGTATTTAGGTTGCCCAGTGAATAGAACGCTGGTCCTAGAATCAGAAGGACATGAATTCAAATTCCACCTCAGACACTTGACACCAGCTGTATGACCCCAAAGTCACATAATCCCAATTGCCTCCCAACAAACCCCAACACCAAAAGATTTTGGGAAAGCTCTGTTATAAAAATTGTCCTCAAATAAAATCTAAATCATCACCTCTGTCTGTCTCATCCCCTAGTTCTGACCTTCAGGACAATCAAAAGAATGTTAATCCCTTTACCACATGGCAGCCCTTCAAACCCTTGAAGAGAGTCATCATATCCTCCTCCTTGAGACTTCTTTTCTCCAAATTAAATAGTCCCAATACTTAGAATGAATCCTCCTAGAAATTTGACTTCAAGTCCTCTTACCATGCTGGTGATTTCTCACTTAATGAGTTCTAGCTTATTGATATCCTTTCTCAAATGTGGTGCTCAGAACTGAACCCAATACTTCAGTTGCTGTCTGACCAGAGCAGAAGACAGTGGTACAGTAAGAAAACACATAGAATGTTGTTTCAGTAAATGCATACTGAGGTTTGGAGGAAAGGGTTTTATTCATTCTGCTCCCTCCTTAGAACACAAACCCAGTTCTGAGACATAAGGAAGAAGATATGAGAATTGGAGGAAATGAAAAGAGAAAAGGTATTTGGCAGTACCTTCCCTCACAAAGGCAGAATTTCCCTTTTGTTGTTGTTTAGTCCAGTCTACCCTCTATGACCCCATTTGGAGTTTTCTTGGCAAGGATACTACAGTGGTTTGCCATTTCCTTCTCTAGCTCATTTTACAGATGAGGAAACTGAGGCAAACAGGGTTAAGTAACTTGCTGAGGGTCACACAGCTAAGTGCCTGAGATCAAATTTGAACTTAAGAAGATGACTCTCCCTGATTTCTCTATTCACTTTTCCACCTTACTACCCAGAACTTTCCCAGGCTATAATAATAAAGTGAATTACACCCACATTCCTTCTTCAATCCTAGGACTGCCTGATTTCTGGTATACACATTTTGTGAAGCCAGGGTGTGAATTGGAGTCCCACAGCTGAAGCTAGTTCCAACCTTCATTAGCCTCTTAACTTTGGAAAAGTCCTCTCTCATTTGTCTTTTTTATGGCTTATGTAATAATGCAAATATCACACCTTTCATTCCCAGAGTTACATCGTGCACATGTGCACACACACACACACACACACACACACACACACACACACACACACAC
>JAJPUD010020605.1:10371-24397 GCA_023553655.1 Myrmecobius fasciatus | reverse complement strand
TTCTCCCCTACCAGGAGGATCCAGGTTGGAAAAAAGGAGCTATAGATAGACCTTTCAGGACCCAGAGAGACTCTATAGGATGAAGGGGGCCTGAAACAGAAGCCCCATAAAAGAGATTCTGGACCCACAGAAAGTCCAAAGGCCATCAGAGAGATTCCTCCAAAAAAAATTCTGGACAGACTCCCTGGCTGGTTGCCTAAAGGAGCCCCAAAGCCCTGTATACTTTGGGCAGAGGAATTCTTCATAAAGCCAGTAGACAGAGGGACACACACAGATACCCACACACACACTCCACAGGATCTTCAAAAAGGAAACCCACAAAAGAAATCTCAATGGAGAGAGATCTCAAAGACAAATCTGGGGTCCAGAAAGATGGACAGAGACCTTTGTGAAGCAGCCTTGGCATTGCAACAAATTTAGGGAGCTGCTTAACCAATATTCCCCAATCTGTCCTTTGTTCACCTTGTAATAGTCACATTTCTGAGCTTGAGCTGCTGCCATTTTCTAACAGAGATTGAGGAAAAGATGTTTAGAATATCTCAAACTGAGTATATTCTCTTTCCTATCCTTCCACAAAGGAATAGAACTTAGGGTCCACAGATCAAGAGCCTTGTAGACATTTCAGAGGGTTTGTGAACTTGGATGGGGGAAAGAATATTTTTGCTAACTTCTAATCTAACTGAAATTTAGTATTTTCTTTAATTACTTAAAAACAATATTCTAAGAAGGAATCCATCAGTTTCACCAGGCTATCAAAGGAGTCCTGGACACGAAAATGGCCAAGAGCTCCTGTTCTAGAAGGAGTTGAGGTGAGGATGAGCATGGTGAGATGGAATGGAGCTTGTTAATAACAGGAAGGGGAGCCTGGGGAGGATGGGGAAAGGCAACCTTGATTAGGGTTCCCTCAAGAGTAGATGGCTGGTTAACAGTGTACTGGGAAAGCCTGGGAAGAAAGAAGCAAGGCATCCTGAGTCTGTTCCCAAACCGTCCTTCCAAAGACAGTGGGTTTCTAAAAAAGCCTCCAGATTCTGGGGAGATGGAAGCACCCCCAGGCCTACCCAGGGAGATAGAAAGTAAAGCTGGGAGCCGCCACTGCCACTCCCAGAGACTTGCTGGAATGTAGTTGGGAGGAGGGGGAGGGCGGGATCGAGAGCGAGCAGCGCGCTCCCGAAGAGGAGGAGGAGGAGAAGGAGGAGGAGGAGGAGGAGGAGGAGGAGGAGGAGGGCAAGCACTGACTGCCTTGAGGAAGTACGGGAATGAAGTTGTAGAGCTGAGATTCCTCTGCAATCCTGGCTAAGAGAGAGAAGACAGCAAAGAAGGAAAATACCTCCACTCAACTAGTGACTGGCTCCAGAGGATCCCTGGCCGGACAGTGGTGGGTCCCAGGATCCCCTTATCTCCCAGTTCCCGGGTTCCACTGGTCCTCCTCCTGAGCCTGGGAGCCATGGGCCCCGGGCCGAAGTGAGGACCATGGACCTGCCCGGCTGCTGCTGTTGGGGGCTCCTTCTGGTCCTCCTGCCCCCAGCAGTCTGGGGAACCCAAGGTGAGTGCGATTGGGAAACAACTCTCTGAAGCCCTTCTCTGCAAAGAATTCTCAACGGGAGGAAAAACTGGGGGGACAGCTGACAGGGGTCAGGAAAGCGAATGCTTAGAGAGCCTGGGAGTCAGTAGAGGAGAAATATGGCCAAGCCCCAGGGAAGGGGTCCCCTAGGAGGGCCTGGGGAGATGAAATCAGTGAGATGAAGCTGGATCGGGGAGTAGGTAGGGTATTACTAAAGTTACATTGAAGTGGCCCCAGAAGGACTTGGGTCCCAGCCAGCTCTTGTCAAATAAGGGAAATTGTCAAAAAGTTTTACAAAAGTGACTAGGGAAAAAAAGTCCTCCTAAGTGGAGTGTGTGTGTGTGTGTGTGTGTGTGTGTGTGTGTGTGTATGTGTGTGTGTGTGTGTGTTTCTATTTGGCTCTTAAAATCCACAGCCTCTAATCTCCAGACTGAACTGGGCTGGGCTGGCTTCCTCTGGGGGTCCCTATTTGTGCCTCAGTCCTCCCTCCTCTCTTGCGCCCCCCCCATTCTCAACCATAGGTTATTCCTGCTCCAGTGCCTGCCTCAGGCTGGGGGTGGTGGTGGAGGTGGGAGGGGGCAGAGAGGTAACCAGTTGGACCAGGAGTGAGAAGAGAAGGCTCTAGGTTTGCTTGGATGTTACCACACTCACTAGTGTGGGGAGGGAGGCCAAGAGAGGGAAGAAAAGAGGGGGCGGGAAGGGGAGACAGTTGTTTTGAATAAGTTTCTTCTGGGCCAGTCTGGAAAGGGGAGAGAAGCTTAATTTTGTTGGACTTAACTTGGCAGGTGGAGGGGATGAGACATAAAGAGGGGCTCTGGGTGGTCTTAGAGTGGGGAGGGGGAGAGTTCCAAGGACTGAGGACTTGGGGACAAAATAAAAGGGACCTTTGGGAGCTAAAAGGGTAAGGGATATTGTTTTGGTCTGGCTTTTTCCTTCACTGGGGATGAGGGGTGAAAGGGATGAGGTGGGATAAAGCTAAGGGCTGTGCAGGGCAGCATACCCTGGGACCGAGGACCTTGGCAGATGTCGGCTGTCTGTTGAGTCTTTGTATTTCGGGGGGGCGGGGTCCATGTGTGTCCCAATGTCAGTTGGTCTGTTTTGTCTGTTTGTATGTCTGTGTCCCTTTGTGTTGTTACCAAACAACACTGACTCCATGACTTGGGCTCCTGGGGAGCTGTGCTTTTCACTCTCCCAGAATCCTTGAGATGACTGGGTCAAGTTTTCAGAAAAGCCCTGAATACAAATGCATCTCATCCTCCCTGTTTGGATCCAGGACTTGATACATAGCTCCACTCTACATGTTTAGCTTCTCTCACTCCATCTCTCCAAACTCTGATACTCTAGCTAAGGCAGGACTTTTATTGTATACTCTGGAGTCTTGAAACTATGTTTCTCTGCTCAGCTCCTGAAAAAAACTGTGTGACTGGAAAGGGAGACCTGATGGGAGCCTCTGATAGCTGGTATTCCCTTCCCTGCCTCAGTTTCTTCACCTTTGTGCTTGGGTTTCCTTACTACTGTTCTTGTATTCACATTAAAAAAAAAATTGTTGATACATCTGTTCAAAGGAGAGAAAAGAGGGATGTGTTGGGGCTGAGAGGTATTGAGGAAAGAGAGGGAGGGATTGTTAAAGGGCCAGTTCTTCATACAAGTTGCATCCTATCCCATTTCATCAGGGGCGATATACTGTGGGGATATGTCAAAGGGAATTCTACCTGTAGTTCCTTGGTAGAATTCAGGGAGGAGGGGAGAAGAGGAATTCAGAGAAGGACTAAAGAGTCAGGGAAAAGGCAGGTCAAATTTTTGCCAAGATCCTATTTCATAAATTGAGGAATTATTGACTTGGAACACCATGTAAATTCTCAATTTGTGGATTACCTACAGCTAATGTGTATTATTATTATTAATATTATTATTATTATAGTATAGCTCCTCTTTTATTCACCACTCCCTTCCCCCACCTTCGTTGTTGTGCTCATAGGAAGTAAACTCATTTTGGTATTAGGCATAATGGGAAAGATAAATCCATTGCATTTCAAAGATCAAAATAAATCTTAAATTTTAATAAAATAATTTTATCATTGATTGTTTTTGCTATGACTAACTAGTCAGACTGTGAGTCAGTCACATTCCCAAATTCACTCTCTCCCTAATGACAATATTTCTCAAGAGTGCCATTTCTCTTTTTCTAGAAAAAGAATTCTGACCCAGTTCTCTAGTTGTCCGAGGAACAAAAAAAGGGAAGGAATCGTCTTCCCCTACTCTTAGGAGTTCTTTTGCATCATCTTTTGCATTTTGATAGCATGATGCAATCTATGTGCCTCTTCTCAGAATAGTGTTTTTAAATCATTTAAAGACAAGCTATATTTCAGTGAAGAAGTTAATGAAAGTAATTGTGTATTTTTTTTCTTTCAAGTTTATGGACCATCTCTCCTCAAATCTATGGTCCATGCATACCAGGTAAACAACCCTTGCCCTCTGGTGCAATATAAAATGTTGAACGTAAGCCAGAAAGACCGGGTTCAAATACCATCCATGGAGCTTATTAGCTGTGTGACTCTGGACAAGTTCCTTACTCCCTGGGAATTGAAATTTTCTCATGTATAAAAATAGGGCTCATGACATATCCATTCTTATCCCACAGCATTGAAGCAGCATTCACTAGGTGAACCTGAAAGTTCTCTCAATTGGAAAAGGTTTGGAATGATGATTCTCTTCCTGAACCATCACTTCTCCTCCACCTCCCACCTTCAGCAACAATAATTTATGTTGGCATTTCCCTATTGTCCATGTTTCTCTAACACATGTTCCTGAGAACAAGTACAAACACACACACACACACACACACACACACACACACACACACACTTTCATCTCCCTTGTCTTTAGTAGACTGGGCAAAGGGGGAAAGGGGCAGGAGAGGATCCGTGATCCATGAGCAGAATTCTGTTCCCTGCCCAGAGAGATTGGTTGAATTGGGGGTAAGGTGGGGTCAGAGCTGTTGAGGATGGCAGGAAGTCTTTGGGGTGTGGGTGGGAATGAAACAACTGGGGCGGAAGACAGGGGAGAGAAAAGCAGGGAGGAGGGGGCAGCAAGTGAGGGCAGAGCCAGCATCATGAGGGGACTGATGCTTTTGTGGGCACATAGACAGTTCTTTTATCATGGAGGTAGTGTGGGAAACTCACCCCAAACTCCTTCCTAAAAGCAGGTGTTTGGGGCACTGGAATTGGAAACTGGACTGCTCAAGGGAGTTTTGGTGAAGTAGAAGGGAATGGGAAGATCTATCTGAGCTTGATTCCTTCTAGGAGGAATAAATCCTGATAGTTGCTGAGTGTTACCATAAAGGACCATATGATTGAGAAAGGGATAGGTCAGGAATGAGGACCTTGGGAGAAGCCTGCCATATTGGTAGGACCTACCAAAACAAAAGGAGGCAAAGAGCTCAGTACAGTGGAAAGAACACTGACTATGGAGCCCGAGGATGTGGGTTCAAAACCCCTCTCTAATAAGTACTTCTTGTATGACCTTAAAAAAGTCACAACACATCTAAGATTTGATTTTTTTCTCTCTAAAATAAAGAGGTTGGACTAGGTGGTCCCTGAGGTCTCTTCACAAAGGATGAAATTGTGATGTAGTCTAAAGAAAAGATTAAGGAAGATGGAAGGAAGCTAGACTATGTGTCCTCTGACTATGGGTCTGGAAGAAGCTAATAAGTGATCTGGTCAGGACCACAAGGCCAGTGTGTGTCAATGGTGGAACTTGAACTCGGGTTTTCCTGATTTCAAAACCAGCTCCTTATGTGCCACATCATGGCTTCCAAAAACATCTATACCTTAAAAGTGTACTTTCTTTTCTTGAATTCAGAAAGTCCAGGATCTGTGGACTTCTTGGGAAGAGGAGTGGAAGCAGGAAGGTTCCTTTGCAAGGAATGAATCTGATCTCAACTTCACCCAGAAAGAAATATCTTAGGAACCAACAACATGTGGGGCTCAGGGACAGAAAGAGTTTCAGAATAAAGGGCAAATATTAGTGGAGAGGGAAATTCTATGTCTGCAGGGGGTGGAGAAGGGAAGGAACCTGGGCAAGGATGGGAGAAAGGAGTGTAATTCCCATCCCCCAACCCCATATCTGTTGCCTGTGGTCTGGGTGTCAACATGCTGGGATGTCTGCTGGCCTTTGGTGCTGAAACTAGGAGCTGGGTTGTTGGAATGAGTGATTCTTTCTCCTCCTCTTCCTCCTCTACCATGGCAGTGTGCAAACACTCCAAATTTCATAATAAGCAACTGAAGGGTCACAAAATGGGCAAACAAAAGTGCTGGGACACAGGGCTAGGTTCACTCCCCCTTCAGCTCCCTTTTATCCTGACATAAAGATTCTGAAAGTTTATTTGTGACACTAAGAGTGTGTATAAGCCACTGGGTCTTTCCCCATGCCATTCTCCTGCCTGTGTGGCCCCACCATCCTACTTTGGGTGTGTGCCTGAGATCAAGGGAGCTGGTGGGGGGTGGGGTCAGGGGGCTTTTTTTCCCTGGGCCTTGGGCTGGGGCCTAGGGAGACAGCTGGGCTGGGGCTGAGCAGCTGAAGTGGCAGGGGGGAGCTGGTCCCGGCAGCAGGGTCTTTATTTTGGGCCCTGTCTGCCCCTTGGCTCCAATTTCTCTTGGGAGCTAGATGGGGGATGGGCTGGGAGGGTGGGTGGGAATAAGGATGAGTTCAGTAGGGGAGATGGACTAAGATGAAAAGCTATCCCTCAGTCTGGGAGGCTGGACTTTCGGGGTCCCTGTTTCTGGCTTCCAGTCCTTCCATTTTTCTCCTCCTCCCTAAGACTTAGTGGGTATCTAGAGACAGAGGATGTCAGGAGTTGGGAGGAGGGAGGTAGAGGCTCAAAGGGAAAAAATTAATTTCTCAGCTTCTGCTCTCTTTGCATCTAGACATCTGGCCTTCCAGCCTCCCCTACTCCCTCCAAACTCTCAGGTGAGCAGAAAAGTAGGGTCTAAGTTTGCATTCTTTCTCAGCCTTTGAGGTAAGGGATAAAACCTGCTGAGAGAGGAGGAGTCTGGGGTATGATTAGAGAAGGAGGAGAAAATTGGGAATGGAAGTATTATGCAGGAATCCCCAGCAGCCCAGTAAAATGCAGGACTGTGTCTATAGTGGCCCTCCCTCTGCCTACCACCCCTCTAGGCACACCCTCCCAGGTTGAGATGCATCAGGTGACTCATCTTCTCACCTGAGCAGAAAAACAAGTTCAGCAGGGCATATTAACCCCCTCCCTGCCAGCAGGCATGGAACCAGCTGATAATATGACTAGCTCCATTCTCCCCCATCACAGTTTTTCTTTCAAGGAGGGTTAGGGGGACTCCTTGCCCTGATCTGGCTGCCCAGTAGGCACCACCTCTTGTCTCAGTTAGCCTTGGGCCCTGGCAGAAAATTGATTGAGGTGTCTACCATGGTGTCACTCAGCTGGTGGGTAGTAACTGAGGTAGGTGTTTTGGGGGGGAGATGATGAGCTATCTCTGTGGCAGGGCCTTTACCAACTTCTTCCAGGCTCTCCCCCCGTGTGGAGGCATCGGTGCCAGTTTGTACAAGGTTTCGGCACAAATACACACCATTCATTACCTTGACTGAATTCTACTGTGATTCTGATTGCTCTGGGTGCCCCTTCTTTCCAGGCTGGGATTGTCCAGCTCACCCCAGAGTGACCAGGGGCTCTGGACTTACCCACCTCCACCCCCAACTCTGACTTTCACTGTCACTTTCTGGGTGGTATTAAGGGTGGGAGGATATCATTTGCCAGGAGGTTGGCATGTGGGTGGTATTGGAATGGGGTGGGGAAAATGCCCTGGGTTTGTTTGGGAGAGGGGGCGCTAATGATTCATCTTCCCTCTTGGGGGATTTTTACCCTATTGGCATTATGCCAGAGTCTTAGGGCACAGCCTTTGGGATAAAGGGGTTTTTTTTTCTATTGGCTCCCCTATGAGGGGAGGAGAGGACAAGGTCAGTTCACACTCCTACCCCATTTATAGCAAGCATTATGAGACGGGCACAAGGCAACTCTGGGGATCCCCTATTTTTTGCATGGGCACAGTTGGCAAATGATTCACCCCAAATCCTTCCCCCTTTAGCTCATAGTTTTGTTTAGTGGTTAACTCTTTGAGGGAAACTATGGGTCCAGTGATATTAGGGTAGGCTACTATTCCTTCACTGGGTCAGGAGCCAAGTTAGGATTCTCCCTGTATATTTCACCCCAGCTGGGAAAAAAGGACTTCTGGGTCTCTGTGATTGCTGTGAGAATTCTGGGTCAATGAGCTTCAAGTGGGCAGTGCCAGCACTGACCATGGCATATTTTTCCCCCTCTTGCTAGTGTGCACAGGCACAGACATGAAGCTGCAGTATCCTGCCAGTATTGAGAATCACCTTGAAACACTGAGCCACCTGTACCAAGGATGCCAGGTTGTACAAGGCAACCTGGAGCTCACTTACCTGCCTACTGATGCCAACCTCTCCTTCCTCCAGGTGAGACCCAAAGATTATCCTCTGCCCCCCAATAAGATGGCACCTCCCCTTGCCCTCCCTCCCTCCATCTAGGACATTCTCTCTCTTATTCCTTTCTAACATCTTCCTTCCCATTCCTCCATGTCACCTACTCTAACCTTATTGTCCCAAATTGATCTCAAAGGGCATTTTATGTCCTAGTTTTCTAATGCACTTGTAATGCACAGGCTTCCCTTTAGGGCACCAATTTTGAGGTCCCCTGGTATTCTTCTCTGCTCTCTCCCAGCTGACCCCAGGTTTCCACCAAAGTATTTCCCCACGCATTATACCATTAGCTTTACTCCAATATTCCTTTTACATGAGAGCAGTTGGGTCAAGAGTAAATAATCCTATAGGCATGAGAGGGAAACAGCATAAAGCAACGATTTGATATTAATCCATCAAATTAGTACTCACAGGGTACCAAGGAGGGCAAGATTAGCTACAAGTAGCAAGTGTAAAACAGTTAAAAATCAAGATCCCCATCTCTACCCTACCAGCTAGGTGGCCCAGTGGATAGAGAGACCTACATTTAAAATTAGGAGTTTCCCCATCTGCAAAATGGGATAATAGAAGCACCAACCTCACCTGGTTAAGTGAAAGCATCAAAGGAGATATTTGTAAAGTGCTAGGCCAATTCTAAAGGTGCTATATCAATACTAGTTGTTATTATTCCAGCCTGTTTTCACATTTGGGCCTTCAGGCTTCCTCCTGCTCCAACATGATTGGCTCCGACTCCTTCTGAACACTTTTTAGATTATTTCACCATCTTTCTCCAATTCTGTCCTGAAGGCTCTATCCAAAGAGTAGCCCATTTTGAGAAATGTTCCCTGTTTACAAATCAATCTGCCAGCCAAGTGTATCAGCCTTTGGAAGGCAAAGCCTCTCCAACCAGTTTGGAAACTCTTAAGTTACAATTGCAAGTCCGATTTACATTGAACTTCCTTAAGGGTTCTGCTCCAAAGGTTACAGTCCTGTTCACCTTATCAAGGCTTCTGGCTGACTCTGCCAGGGAAGTAGGGGAGCCATTATCGATAGGAAGGCTAAGCCCCAGCAATGCTTCCTGGAAAGATCAGAGCCTTTCACCAAACCCAGGTTGAGGTCCTTGATCCAAAGAAAGTGACCAACAAGAAAAATTCCCACTGTTGCTCCAAAGGGACAATCTGACAAGCAGTCTCTGCTCCCTTATCATAGAGAGGGGACTAGTATACCACAGCTTCTCTTAGGCAGCCCAGATGATTTGGGAGTCCCCACAAGTTGCAATCCAGCTTACTGTTGAGGCACTTGAAGCCTGGGATTTGGGACACAAAGTGAGGGACCTTTCTTCCTAGCTGTTTATATTTCAGGTATCCAGATCTCAGGGTCTACATAACAAATAAAACTGGGGGAAACCTCCCTTATAAATAGCATTGCACTAGAATATCCTCCAAGTCTTGGATTGGGAGGGAAAGTAGGAACTCCAACTAGACTTTCAACTCCATGAGGATCTAAACTAGGCATTCTTAATCTTTTGTTGTGGCATAAACCCTTTGAGCAATCTCATGAAGCCTATAGAGATCTCAGAATAATTTTTTGGGGGACCAAGGTAATTGGGGTTAAGTGATTTCCCCAAGATCACACAGCTAGTAAGTGTCTGAACTTGTATTTGAACTCCTGAATCCAGGGCCAGTCTATCTATAGAACCATCTAGCTGCCTCCATAATATTTTTAAATGTATAAAATCCAAAATGCATAGGTTACAAAGGAAACCAATTATATTGAAATACAATTAGCAAAATGTTCACAGATGTAACTAAAAAAGCTAGAAAAAAAAAAAACAAATTGAAAGCCATCAATTAAATACCAGATTAGAAATTCTGAAACTCAAAGGAGAGATTAATAAAATTGAAACTAAGAAAACTATTGAATTAAAAAATAAAATTAAGAGTTGGTTTTATGGAAAGAACTCAACAACATAGATAAGCCTTTGTTTAATTTGATCAGAAAAAAGGAAAGAAAAAAACCAAATCACTAGCATAAAGTGTTCACAGACCTCAGGTTAAGAATCCCTAATTTAAATTTTATCTCTCCTGGTTTTGGATTAGAGTAGGATTAGAAGTTCAGTTCTCATTTTACAGATGAGCAAACTGAGATTAGGTGTTCTAGGATCTGAACTCAAACTCCCTACTCTAAAGAGCACACCTGCAACATACTGTAGTTAATATATAATTGTTAAATGAATAAATGAATGAATGCATGAATGAAGAAACCAGATTCAGAGTCAGAAGGCTTATATTCAAATCTGTGTTCTGTTGTTTACTTACAATCTCTTCACCTGAAACCTCAGTTTTCCATAAAATGGGGATCGTATTATTTGCATACCTACATACTTCACAGGGTTATTATGAGGTTCAAATAAGATAACTTATCTAAAGCATTTCTTAACATAAAGTGTTATATAAAGGTCAGCTATTATTGTGAACGAAGGAATGAACAAACAAAGGAATGAAGGAAGGAATTCCTCCCACTACAGAATCAATCATTTTTCTTCCCATAATGCATCTGCCTTGAGCTATTTCTTCCTGAGGCTGGAGACTCCCTCCTCACCAAGCTCACACTTTGCTTCCCCACCTCTCTTCTTTGCTTATATTTCCTAGCTTGATCTCCCCAAAATACACCTCTCTGCTCCTTTTTTCTTACTTCTGCCCGGAGTAGCCTAAGAGTCAGGAGAGTTATTTTCTTTTTCTTCTTTTTTTAATAATAACTTTTTATTTTTCAAAATACATGCAAAGATAGTTTTCGATATTCACCCTTGCAAAACCTTGTGTTCCATATTTTTCTCCCTCTTCCCCTAATTCCCTCCTCCCTTAGACAGCAAGTATTTCAATATGGGTTAAATATGTGCAATTCTTCTAAACACATTTCCATATTTATTAGACTGCGTAAGAAAAATCAATCAAAAAGGGGGAAAGAAACAAGAGAAAAAAAAAACTAAGCAAGTAAACAGCAACAAAAAAGGTGAAAATACTATGTATGTTGTGATCCACACTCAGTCCCCATACTCTGCCTCTGAGGATCTTATAAGATGCAAGTGAGAGGCAGAATGAGAAAAGGAAGAAGTTTTATATAAATGTGGGTTTGCAATAGGACCCTAGATTTAGACTCTGAAGAACCTTAGAGGTCATAAGAGTCTAACAGCCTTGCTTTACAGATGAGGAAAGGAGGCAAACAGGATTGAGTGGTTTGCCCAGGGTCGCACAGTTAGCAAGATAAGTGCCTAAGGCTAGATTTGAACTCTGATTCCAAGGCCATTGCTCCATGTATTGCATCACTTAGCTGACAATTTTTTTTGAATTTTAAATTTCAGCTTTTTATTTTCAAAATATATGCAAAGATAATTTTCAACATTCACCTTTGCAAAACTTTGTGTTTCATATTTTTCTCCTTCCCTTCCTCCCATTCCCCTCCCCTAGACAGCAAGTAATCCAGTATAGGTTAAACATGTCTAGCTGACTATTATTAATAGCAATAACAATAATAAGATTGGGAGGCAGCATAGAATGGTGGTTAGAGAGCTAAATTTGGGCTCAGGAAAACTTGGATTCAGGAACTGCTACTCATATATCCTGAGAACTTTCTGTGGCCATGGGCAACTTTTAGTAAGAGTTTAAGTTATCACCAAGTTGTGGATCATCATAAATTTTAAGGAATTTATACATTGAAAATTCCCTGCATCAATATTCTAGATTGAAGACTATTATTTTAAAAAAATTAATAAAAACAGCTTTTTATTTTTCAAAATACATGCAAAAATAGTTTTCAACATTCACCCTTGCTAAACTTGTATTCCAAATTTTTCTCCCTCCCTTCCTCCTCCCTCCTCTTCCTGGACAGCAAGTAATCCAATAAATGTGCAATTTGAAGACTATTATTAAGAATAATAATTACAAGAAGCATCATATCCAAATGGGTAGGGTCCATAGCTTTGTTTAAATGCCATGATGTCTCGAATAACTAAGATATTTTTGTTGATCATAGCAAGTGTTGCCTAGTGATTTAGAGAGCTGGCAGTTGGAAAGACCTGAATTCAATTCCCATCTTTGACACATACTCTGGACAAGTCACTTAATCTTTTAGTGTCTCAGGGCAACTTTTTTTTTTTTTTTTGCTGAGGCAATTGGGGTTAAGTGACTTGCCCAGGGTCACACAGCTAGGGAATGTTAAGTGTCTGAGACCAGATTTGAACTCACGTCCTCCAGACTTCAGGGCTGGTGCTCTATCCACTGTGCTACCTAGCTGCCCCTCTCAGGGCAACTCTTAAGATGCTAAGTTTGTGGCAAAGATGCCACAAAGATGGTGGAGGATATTTCCTCACCTGGAAATTCCATATATCAACAAAATCACAGGTCTAGACCCTCTCCAGTCCCCTCGTCATAGTTAACACTAGGAGATTGGACTTGGTCACTGAGGGCGAATGGACCTAATGCAGTTGCGGAAGACTGCTTCTGGGAGGAAGTATTCTTGGGGTTCACAGTCTTGTTAAGTACTTGGGCGTTTCCATTTTCCATCCTAACTCCCCCATTCTTCTGTCCCATTCCTAGGACATCCAGGAAGTTCAGGGATATGTGCTGATTGCCCACAGCCTGGTGAGGAGTTTCCCACTGCAGAGACTACGAATCATTCGAGGCACTCAGCTCTTTGAGGACAAATACGCCCTAGTTGTTCTGGACAACGGGGTTCCCCTTGGGACTGTTCCTCCCACCCCAGAGGGCCCCCTTGGCCTTCGGGAACTGCAACTTCGAAGCCTCACAGGTACCCCAAAATGAAAGGCATGGTGCATGGAGCCGTGGGAGAAAGTAAAAAAAATGGAGGTGACTCTACTGGTCAGATCCCACTTCCGATGCTTACTACCTGTGTAGCCTTGGACATCTCACCTGATCTCTGGGTCCCAATTCTCTTCCTTTAAATGAGGGAATTAGACTAGATACCCTCTGAGATCCTTTCCAGCCCTTAATCTACCATCCTATTGAGAGAGGTAGAAAAAGAGACATGGAATAACTTGCTTTTACAGAGAGAGTTTGAGCTGACAGTCAGTCAATTAGTCAGTCAATCAGTCAACAAGCATTTATTAAGTGCTTGAGATACACCAGGAATCGTGCTAAGGACTGAAGTAAAAGGCAAAAACAGACCCAAGGAGCTTGCATTCTAAAGGGAGAAACAGATGAATACTGAGTAAAACAAATGAAAAAAAGTTTAAATTTTGTTTTAACATGTATTTGGGGAGGAAAATTAAATATTTTTTCAAGTGGGAAAAAAGATGAATCCTGAGTAGATAAAGATAGTTTGGAAGGGAGCCCATCTAGTTTAACTATGTGTTTTTTTAACAGAGATCTTACCTAAAAGAAGACTTACCCTAAGGTCACACAGCAACTTGGTAACAGAGCTTGGATTAGATTCCAGGTCTCCTGACTTTTAGCTGAGGGTATTTTTTTGTTGTTGTTTATTTTTCTTTCTTTCTTTCTTTCTTTTTTTTTTTTTTGAGGCTGAAAATATTTATTTTTTACTTAAGAATTTTTTTAACAATAGCTTTTTATTTTCAAAATACATGCAAAGATAGTTTTCAACATTCACCCTTGCAAAACCTTGTGTTCCAAATATTTCTCCCTCCCTTCTCCCTTGGACAGCAAATAATTCAATATATGTTAAACATGCAGTTCTTGTACTTGTATTTCCACATTTGTTATGCTGCCTAAGAAAAATCAGATCAAAAAGGAAAAAAAAAAAGAGTGAAAAAAAAAAGTACACAAAAAACAACAAAAAAAGATGAAAATACTATGTTGTGATTCACATTCAGTCCCCACAGTTCTCTCCCTGGAGGCAGATGGTTTTCTTCACAAGTCTATTGGAATTGACCTGGATCAGAGGATTTTTTTTTTTTTTTTTTTTTTTTTTTTGGTTTTT
>JAJPUD010020605.1:0-10271 GCA_023553655.1 Myrmecobius fasciatus | reverse complement strand
TTTTTTTGCTTTTTGCTGAGGCAATTGGGGTTAAGTGACTTGCCCAGAGTCACACAGCTAGGGAATGTTAAGTGTCTGAGACAAGATTTGAACTCAGGTCTTCCTGACTTCAGGGCTGGTGCTCTAACCACTGTGCCACCTAGCTGCCCCAGAGGATTTTTTTAAAGAGGGAAAGGATGGAAGGTCTTGCTAGTCCCCCAACAATGGCCATGTCACTCTTCTCCTCTCCTATCCCCAGAAATTCTGAAAGGTGGTGTTCTGATCCAGAAGAATCCTCAGCTATGTCACCAAGACACGGTGCTGTGGGCTGACATCTTCCATAAGAACAACCGCTTGGGTACCACCTTCATCGACACAAACCGCAGCCGAACTTGTGAGCTCAGGCCCTCCCCTTCTTTCCCTTCCCTCCATCATCTCCCTGACTAATTCCTTCTCCGCCTGTGGTACTAACTATAGACCTGCCAGTTTGTAGAGTTAAAGGAGGTTCACAAAGGGTTTCTTCCCCCCTCCCCCCAATACCCTCATGGTGTAGGTGGTCAAGGGGAAAAGGGACCATAGTCATGTAGTTAGTGATGGAGACAATGGCACTTATTCTAATACTGACCAGTAGTGCCTTGGAATAATGGCTTGAAGTACTCAGATCCTATACCCCCTGACCTCCTGACTCTTCTCCTTCTAATGCCCATAAATTTTGGCTTTATTACATTTTCTCCTTCCTATGGTTTGTTCTCTCTGTCTGTTGGTCTCTATATCACTTTTCTGGTCTGACTTGGATGCTCTGTGTTCGCTATCTCCTCCCAGGCAACCCTTGCTCTTCATCGTGTAAATCTGGCCAGTGTTGGGGAGAAGGACATGACAACTGTCAGAACTGTGAGTGCCAGGGAGCCCACAAGGGAAGAGAGCCCTGGTTTGGGGGGGTGGGCTTAGAAGCCTGTGCCCCGGGGGCTGGAACATCCACTCAGCAAGGTGTTGGGGACTGATCCCTAAGATGGGTGGTGTGGTGGGAGGACACTGATGGGAGGTCTCACTCCCTATCCTTCCTCCCTCACCAACAGTGACCCGCACAATCTGTGCCAGTGGCTGTGCCCGCTGCAAGGGGCCCCTCCCCACAGACTGCTGCCATGAGCAGTGTGCTGCTGGCTGCACTGGCCCCAAGCACTCCGACTGCCTGGTAGGTGCCCCCTTGCTCTTTTGCCTGCCTCTTTGCTTGCCTTTTTGCTCATTTTTCCCTGAGACCCGGCAGTTGTAGAACTCTGTCTCAGCTCCTTGGTCCGGCCCAAGGCATGCCCTGAGAAGTGAGTGGGGGAGGTGGGCACCTTGTTTGACATTACCTTCAGTGGCCTCCTGGATAATTCAGCCCATTTCCCTTCCCCAAGATGCTGATGTGAGGGTTGGTACCCGGAGGGAGTGGGCTCTGGACTTTACCCAGATATTCAACATCTTCTGCCTTCTTGTGCCTATCCCCTGGCCCCTAACCCTGCCAGGCCTGCCTCCACTTCAACCACAGTGGCATCTGTGAGCAGCACTGCCCACCGCTGGTGATCTACAATTCAGACACCTTTGAGTCCATGCCTAATCCTGATGGGCGATACACCTTTGGGTCCAGTTGTGTGAAATCATGTCCCTGTGAGTGCCCAGGGATGGGAGGAGGGGATCAGTTTGAGGGACCCCCTGAAGGGTGAGCCAAACACCCTAGCGAGTGACTGAAGTAGGCTCAGACCACTGAGATCCCTCTTCTATGGAGGGTAAAGGGGGCAACCCCCAGGAAGGATAAGCAGTGGAGGGGGTGAAGTTCCCTAGCCTGTGCTCTTGATTCCTTCCAGATAATTACCTAGCTACAGATGTGGGCTCCACATCCTGTACCCTCGTGTGTCCCCTACACAGTCAAGAGGTGACCGCCGAGGACGGAACCCATCGGTGTGAGAAGTGCAGCAAGGCTTGCCCCAAAGGTAGCTCTGCTCCCTCCGGACCTGAACTGTCTCTTCCAGACCCCAAACACCCTGCAGAGTTCCAGGCTCCACTGGTTCCCTGTCCCTCACCCCAGTCCCAAGTCACCCCCCAAGTCTCCCCTCCTTCACCAATCTATAAATGATGACAATCCAGGTAAACTCTTTTTTTTTTTTTTTTTAGTTTTTCTTCTCTTTTCTTCCAATTACTTTTCTTCTCCAGTTTACAGTCAAAAAATGTAGCTATTCAGACTGACTCAATATACAATATATTTTTATCACATTCTAAAGAGGCCTACTTTGGACTAAAGGTTCATAAATGTGAAAACTATATATTAAGTTGTACACCTCCTTATACTTCATATAATAATCATAATACCTAGATTCAAATGAAAGTTTTCCATATTAATTCTTTCCCAAACAATTTTAATTTTGCTGAAAAATGAACACAAAATTTCAGACATAATATTTATGTAACTTCTGTGGCACTCATTTTCTGAAAGAACATTTATAAATAGTTCAAATTAGAGATCGTTTTTTAATACAGTACAGCTGTTATTCTAATACATAACTGAGCATTGTCAAACAGTCAAGTCAACAAGCATTTATAAAGTACTCTCCATGTGTCAGGCACTGGGCAAAGCCCTGGTGATACCCCAAAAATAGGCAAAAGCATGGTCCTTGCTCTCAAGGACCTCACAGACTAATGGGGGAGAATGCAAATAACTATGTTATTTTAAAGAATGCTTTCATTGGTATAGGGATTCTCAATGAGGAAATTCACCAATTTGCTCTGCAGTTCAGTTCCAGAGCACTAAGAGATTAAGTGACTTCATATAACTAGAATGTATCAGAAACAGGATTTTAACTTGGGTTTTTCTAACTTCAAAGGTGGCCCTCTAATTCACTATGCCAGAGCTGTTTATGTGCATAAGCATATACATATATACAATGATACTATATAACACATATATAAATGTACAAATGGATACAGACATGCATGTATAAATAATCCAAGAGGCAGCTAGTTGGTGTACCAGCCCTGAAGTCAGGAGGACCTGAGTTCAAATCTGTCCTCAGACACTTAACACTTTCTAGCTGTGTGACCCTGGGAAAGTCACTTAATCCCAATTGCCTCAGCAAAATAATAATAATAATAATAATAATTAAAACAAAAAAATAAATAATCCAGGTAATTTTTTTTTAACTTTCTATTTATTTCTATTTATTTTTTGCTGAGGCAATGGGGGTTAACTTGCCCAAGGTCACACAGCTAGGAAATATTAGGTATCTGGGGTCAGATTTGAACTCAGGTCCTCCTGACCAGGGCTGGCACTTTATCCACTGTGCCATTTAGCTGCTTTCTAGATAAACTTTTAACTATTCTAACCTAAATCAACCATTCTTCCCACTTGTCTTTTATCTCCAATACCTCCTCACATCCAAGGCTTGTCTTCCCCTTTCTCCTGGAAGTCTCCTTTATTATTTTTTTGGATGATAAGATGGGATCTTGTACCTCCTCTCATCCAAGGCTTGTCTTCCCCTTTCTCCTGGAAGCCCCCTTTCTTATTTTTTGGATAATAGGATGGGATCTTGTACCTCCTCTCATCCAAGGCTTGTCTTCCCCTTTCTTCTGGAAGCCCCCTTTATTATTTTTTGGATAATAGGATGGATCTTGTACCTTCTCACATCCAAGGCTTGTCTTCCCCTGACTCCCAGAAGCCCCCTTTATTATTATTTTTTGGATGATAGGATGGGATTGAAGTACAGGATCTCTACACCTCTGGATTTTGACCTAGGTTCAAAGCCAAACTTTATTATTTACTAGTTGTGTGAATCCAGCCCTCAGTTTTCACCTCTATAAAATGGGGGAGTTGGACTAGACAATGTCCAAACCTCACCTTGTTCCAACAATACGAGTCTGTGATTCTCCTAATTCATGCTCAGCCCCTTGGGGTGATAGAATTAGGAGAGCTAGGTGCCTTACTCCTCTGTCCCATTGCTTACAGTGTGTTATGGGCTGGGCATGGGCCACTTGAGATCAGTGAGAGCAGTCAACAGCACCAACATCCAGGACTTTGCCGGCTGCAAGAAGATCTTTGGAAGTCTGGCCTTCCTACCTGAGACCTTCACAAAGTAGGTACAGGGTAGACACAGTGTTACACTGGGCAGCTCAAATTGGGCATGGTGCTGAGGAAAGGGGAGCAGCCAGTTCTGGGGGTACTTGGGCAATGATGGGGTTAGGGGAGGACTTGGAATTTGGAGTTGGGAGATAAAGAAAGGAAGGGCCAGCTTGAGGAAGGAACACTTCTTCTGTCAACTCCTTGTATGAATGACCCTCATCGACTCCTCCATTTCCCTCTCCAGGGACTTGGCTACCAATACTTCTCCATTAATGCCGGAAGACCTGAAGGTCTTTGAGCACCTGGAGGAGATTACAGGTATCTCTCAGTTCCCTCACTGCCCTTTCCCTCTCCCTTTGGGTACTGGGGCTTCCACTCAGATCTTCCTTCGGCTGGTAGGGTGGCCTGGGGGCAGGCCCTGTTGGTGGGCACCCACTGCCTTGCTGGGTCATTGTCTCACACCAATCACCCTATCGCCCTCAGGCTATCTGTACATCTCAGCCTGGCCAAAGGCCTTCCTTGATCTCAGCATCTTTCAGAACCTAAGGGTGATCAGGGGAAGGGTGCTGCACAAGTGAGTACTGGGCTGTGTGTCACACAGGATCACAGGGGAGAGAGGGGGAGCTGCCCAGGAGGGGATAAATAAGAAGTGGGTGTGGGGAGGTTTGGAGAGCCTGTAGCCAGAATACTAACAGTAGATATATTTTTTGGGGGGAGGGGATTCAGGCAGGAGCATTGAGGAGGGCCCAAAGGTAGCAGAGAGGCAGGTTAATGGAGGCACTTTTCCAGGAAGTAATGAGGACTAAAGAAAGCCCCCTAGATAGAACAGTGTTAGGGTGCCCCTTGCCTGAGCACTCACCCTTCTCCTTGCAGTGGTGTCTACTCCCTGACTCTGGAGCATCTGGATATTGGCTGGCTGGGGCTGCGGTCACTGAGAGAGCTGGGCAGTGGGTTGGCACTCATCCATCACAATGCCCACCTATGCTTTGTCCACACGGTACCTTGGAACCAGCTCTTCCGCAACCCCCGCCAGGCCCTGCTCTACAGTGCCAACCGACCTGCCCAGGAGTGTGGTAAGGCAGGCACCCCCTCCCTTCGAAGCCTTCACTCCTTTCCCCATCCTTTCCAAGGCACCCACATCTGTTGGCCCTTCTGATACTCACTGACATCCGGTGCCAGGCTCTTGGGGGACTAACCCAGATGCCCATTGAACTGGCTGCCTCCCGGGCCTGGTATGCACACCTGCTTTTGCTAAACAGTAGTCTGGCACTGCCTCCTCAGCACCATTGCCAGTCTTGGCCAAATGCCTCCATGACACAGCAATTCACCCTTTTTCCCAGCTTTAACTCTTGGAACTTTCCTGGATTCCCAAGAAGTTAACAGGATGAGGGTGAGGTCCTTGAGGTACTCAAGTCCTCCCTGGGTTTGATCTGCCTTCATTCTTCTCCCACAGAAAGTAGGGGACTAGCATGCTACTCCCTGTGTGCCCAGGGGCACTGCTGGGGCCCTGGACCCACCCAGTGTCTCAACTGCAGCCAGTTTCTCCGAGGGCAGGAGTGTGTGGAGGAGTGCCGGGTCATGCAGGGGTAAGGAAGGGTTCGGGTGCATTGGAAAAGGAGAGGGAGGCTCTCAGTCCTCCATGGCTTTTCCTTGTTCACTTTCTCTACCCCCTGCCCCCTCCACAGGTACCCCCGAGAATATGTAAAGGAGAGGCGCTGCTTCCCGTGCCATGAAGAGTGCCAGCCACAGAATGGCACAGAAACCTGCTTTGGATCGGTAAGAGGCTGGCAGGGGTGGGGCACTATCTTAGTGAAAGAGAGTGTGTTTGGAGAGTTCAGAGTAATAAAGAATCCAAGAGACTCTCAGGGTTGAAAGATATCACGACTTTGAAGATGTGGTTCTGATAGTGTGCCATGATGGACTCGGGACACCGTATCTCTATAACCTAGAGAGAATATGGTGTTTAAAAGTATGTTGTTCTTCCATCATGTCTGACTCTTCATGACCCCATTTGGGATTTTCTTGGCAGAAACTGGAGTGGTTTGCCATTTCCTTCTCCAGCTCATTTTACAGATGTGGAAACTGAGGCAAGCAGGGTTAAGTGACTTAGCCAGGGTCATGCAGATAGTGGTTCATCATTTCCTTCTCCAGCTCATTTTACAGATGTGGAAACTGAGGCAAGCAGGGTTAAATGACTTAGCCAGGGTCATGCAGCTAGTGGCTCCTCATTTCCTTCTCCAGCTCATTTTACAGATGAAGATCAGGGTTAAATGATATGCCCAGGGTCATATAATTTACTAATAAGTGTCTGAAGCAGGATTTGAACTTCCTGTCTTAAGTCCTAGTACTCTATACAGTGTACCACCTAGTTGCTCTGCAAACCTCTAAGTACTCTATAAATGCTAGCTAGTATTATTATTTTCTTTTTTCTCCCCATTTAATAGTATTTTATTTTTTTTCCAATTATATGTAAAGACAGTTTTCAACATTTCATTTTTGTAAGATTTTGAGTTCCAAATTTTTTCTCCCTCCTTCCCTCTTTCCTCAAGACAACAAGCAATTTGACATAGATTATAGTATTATGATTTTCAAAGCATCTTATAGTTCGAGAAACCAAGGCTCCTAAAAGTTAAATGATTTATTCAAGGTCACATGGCTGGTACAGTGGCAAAACCTTGGATTGAACTCAGCTTCTACAACTCACAGTTCTCTACTTTCCCCCAACACTGTGGTTTCTAACACTGATTAGTTGCTTGAATCCATGCTATACTATCTCTGACAAGTGGTCATCCAATCTCTGCTTGAACAACTCCAGGAACAGGGAACTTACTCCCTCACAAGATAGCTAGCTCAATAAAAAAAAAAAAAAATTTTTTTTTGAGGGTGAATCTATTTATTTTCTTTGTATTGTTTTAAAATTTTATTTTATTTTATTTATTAAATTTATATAATAATAGTTTTTTACTTTTCAAAATACATGCAAAGATAGTTTTCAACATTCACCCTTTCAAAACCTTATGATCCAAAATTTTTCCCCTCCCTTTCCAACTACCCTCTCCCCTAGAGAAGGTATTAACCAATATTGGTTAAACATGTGCAATTCTTTTCAGTATATTTTCACAAGAAAAATCAAATCAAAGGGGGAAAAATTGAGAAAGAAAAAAAAAAGCAAGCAAAAAAACAACAATAAAAAAGCTGGAAATACCAACAACAAAAAAGGTGAAAATACTATGCTTTGATGCACATTCAGTCTCCATAGTTCTTTCTCTGGATACAGATGGCTCTTTCCATCACAAGTCTATTAAATTAAATCTTATGGAGGATATTACAGTTAAATAGATTTGTAGTTGGAGGAAGTAGGTTCAAATTCTGCCTCTGTGTGACCTCACCTAATCTCTCTATCAGTTTACCCAGGTATAGAATGAAATAGTTGGATTAAATGATTTCTATGGTTCCTTCTAGTGCTAAATCTATGACTCCAGATAACAAACATAGATTAATACAAATTATTAGAAGATAGTAAATGCATGAGAGAAACCAAGTGCACCAGCTCATTGGTTCTAGACAACAAAGTGTAATAAAAAAGAACTCTGTATTTAAAGTTAAAAGAGACTTAGGTTTAAATCCTGGCTCTGTCACTGAGGATGTTTCCTTATCTAAAAAATGGGGAAATGATATTTCTTATATAAAAAATAAATTGTTATTGATACTTCATTTACATGTTTAATTTTCCCTAGCATTCTCCCCTCTCATAATATTTTAAAAGAAAAAAAAATAGAAGAAAAAAATTAGCAAAACTGATATATATGTACATGTATATATATATATATATATACAAACATATACATACACAGATGTTGCAAAGAAAAACACACACACATACCAAGAAAAATAAAGAAAATGAAAAAAAATACTTTAATCTGAACTCAGAGTTCTTTAGTTCCCTCTCAGAAGGTAGATAGCATTTTTCATTATGGGTCCTTAGGAATTGTTTTGAATCTTTGTCTTTGACTAATGTGTGTGTGTGTGTATACATATATATATATATATATTATTTTTATTTTTTGCTGAGGCAATTGGGATTAAGTAACTTACAGCTAGGAAGTATTAAGTGTCTGAGGTTGGATTTGAACTCAAGTCCCCCTGACTTCAGGGCCTGCACTCTATCAACTACACCATCTGGCTGCCCCCAATATATATATATATATTTTTTAGAAAATCTGATAATATATGTGATGTTCCACACTCATGGATTGCTTTCTCTACCTTCCCATCCCCCAACTTATGCAAAAGAGAAGAAAGGTATCTTCTCACATCTTTTCCTTGGGGCCAAGCTTTGTAATTTTGCAAGATTGATTTTCTTTTCTAAAATTTTGTTGATATCTTTCATTTTCTCATTATTTAAATTTCTTCCTTCCCCCATTCTCCTTTGTTTCTCCCTCCCCAAGAGCCTTGCCTTTTAACAAAGGATTTTTAAAAAGAGGAAGCAAAAAAAAAATCAATAAAACTCAGTACATTCCCCCCAAAACCCCAACACTCCATTAATGATATATGCCACATTATACCCATGTATACCTTTTCCCTTTAAAAAAAAAAAAAGGGAGTTGGAGGGACAACCTTCTGATGTGTTTTCTTCAGCACCTAATTTTACAGTTTTGTTTTCCATGGTTTTGTGGCAGTTATTCTTTGCATCTTCCTTGTGTGTGTGTGTATGTAGTTTTCTTGGCTTTGCTTCCAGGAAGTAATATTTTCATCACTTGCCTACCTTGGAGGATTGTTGGGAGGAAAGCACTTTATCATCCCTAAAGCACTTCTATAAATTCGAGCTATTAATAGTATACTCTGGTGCCATCATGGCAAGGAGCTAGTCCTAGGTTCTTAAAGGTCATGCCAGTAAAGTTCTGGAAGGGCTTTAACCTAGGTCTGAGTTGGATGACTTGTCATCTGAGGACCATGTTAATCCAGGACATCCAAGCGGATGAATCTTTTCCATACCAGTTGGGGCTAGGGATACGGTGTCCCCTTGATCTGGAAAATTTGTGTAAAATTGTTTGGCTCTCCCTTCCTACCAGACAAGTATTATGATATTAAAAGATAAAATAATTGACATTATGCAATAATATACATATATTTTATGCATTTCTCAGTTTCTAAACTTTTTTCTCTGTTGTTTTCTGGCCTTTGTATGTCATCTGTGCCTTATTCAAAACTCCTCCAAAATTCCCATTTAATTTCTTGTATCAATCTGTGATATATCTGCACCCTTTAGTCTCGATGTGGAAGGGATAACCGTACATTTTTCAGCCCTAGCTTTCAAAGACTTTCTATTAAGATATCATCTGATTCAGTTTTTCTCAATTCAACATCACCTACTATGGACCAGGCACAGTACTAGAGTCTTTAGATAGACTGCCCCCCCCCAAAAAAAATTGTTCTTGCCCTTGGGGAAGCTTCCTCCTACTGGAAGAAAAGAATACATGTGCACATCCATAAATACAGAGTAATTTAGGGAGAGAGTGACCACTAGTGGCTGGGGGATTAAGGAAATTCTCATGTTAGAAAAGGATCCCTCAATTTATCCTTTTTTTTTTTTTTTTTTTTTATTAAAGCTTTTTATTTGTATAACATATGTATGGGTAATTCCCCAACATTGATCTTTACAAAGCTTTCCATTACAAATTTTACCCTCAGTCCCCTCCCCTCCCCTAGATGGCAGGAAGTCCTCTACATGTTAATAATGTTGAAATGCTCCTCAATTTATCCTTAAGGGAAAAAAAGATTTTGAAAAGCAGAGGGGAGGGGAGGACATAAATGCATTTCAGAGACATGGAGGACAGCCTATGTTTTAAAAGGCTTGGAAATGGAAGATGGAGTCTCAAGATCAGAAATCAGCCAGTTTTCTCTGTTCAACAGTTTTGGATAGAACCCTGTTGTATGTGTGAAGGATTTGAGACTAGTTAATCAATAAGCATTTAATGAGTGTTGATTATGTATTAGGCACTGTGTTAAACACTAAGGATACAAAGATAGGCATGTGAAGGATGGTGATATGAGATTAGTTAATCAATAAGCATTTAATGAATGTTGATTATGTGTTAGGCTCTGTGTTAAGCACTAAGGATACAAAGATAGGCAAGTGAAGGATGGTGATTGAGATTAGTTAATCAATAAGCATTTAATGAGTGTTGATTATGTGTTAGGC
>JAJPUD010020604.1:0-24398 GCA_023553655.1 Myrmecobius fasciatus | reverse complement strand
TGGCTCAGCCCTCACCCGGATGTGCATGCGTCATCGAAGCATTGAGACCAAGCTTCGGCAGTTTACCAAGTGAGTAGGGTTGGCAAGGGCTACCAGGGAGGCCTTCTCACCCCTGATTCTTCTAAATTTGGGGGGCAGGGACCCAATCTCTCCCTCCTTCACCCATAAAAACCCTCCTTTGCCCCCAAGGGAGAGATGCCATCTGGCCACAGCTAATGGGAAATTTGCATTTCTAATCTGCCTCTGGTTCTTGCAGTGCCCTGCTGGAAAGTCTCATCAACCCCCTGCAAGAGAGGATTGAGGACTGGAAAAAAACCGCCAATCAGCTTGACAAAGACCATGCAAAAGGTGCTTGGAAAGGGAGGGAAAGAGAGGGGGAGGAGCAGTGTCAGCTGTGGGTGCCAGGAGGGTTCCATTCCCAGATCTGCATCTCAGTGGCCCCCATGGCATGAGTCTTGTTTTTATTTCTCTCTTCCCATTTAGAATACAAACGGGCTCGCCACGAGATCAAGAAGAAATCATCAGACACACTAAAACTACAGAAGAAAGCCCGAAAAGGTAGGGCTCCCCTGTGCCAGGAAAAGTGTTCTAGTTACAGATACCAGGAGGGACGTGGTGGATGGTACATAGCACTGCCGATCAGAGAGTGGGCAGCATCCCTCCGTCCTCAGTGGGGGAGGGTTTGTTGGCAAGGTGCAGCAGGCAGACCCCACAGGAGCTGGCACATCTTCTGGCTTTCTGCCAGGACAGCTCCCAAAGCATTTCATTGTTCCAAGAAGGAAACAGGCCATGGAGGTAGGCCCCTGGTTCTGTTGGACATCATCCTGAAAAGAACCTCTGGCTGCCTTTAGGGAAGCCTCAGGGTACTAGAGCTCTAAAATCCTCCCATATGCATAATTGGACTCTCCAGCCCCTCTAGAAACTGCCCCCCTTATTTTCAAGACTCCTCCCCCTCACAAAAGTTGTCAAGAGGGAGCCCAGGGTGGGTTGAGGGGTCCCACTTACCCCCCCTCAAATTGAGAGAGAGCTCTCTGTCCATCAGCTGTCTTTCACACATTCTCTCTCTCTCTCTCTGTCTCTCTCTTTCTTCTCTTCTTTCTTCTCCCTCCCACATCCTTCCTGTAGAGCTACTTGGTAAGTCAAATGTCGCCGCCGTCCGTTCCAGCTGGCCTCCCTGGCCCTTCCTCAGACCCTCCTCTCCCAGCCCCTCGCTCTGCTTTAATGTCTGTGTTGCATTTCTCTGTCTCCCATCACTCCAAGGGGGCTTGGAATGAACCTTTCCAAAGCACAGCATCAAGGAAGCCAGGTCATCCTGGAGAGAATGGGAGGGGGCAGCAGGTCTCTTTCACTTGGTTATGTGATGTTCCAGTGGGTTTGATCTGCTGGAAGCAGCTGTTATTGTCCCTTTCTTCCCCCCCCCCCCTTCCCAGAAGGATCCCATGGGAGGGAGACATGATCTCATCTTCCCAGGTATGGGAAAATGGCCAGTCTGAGACAGAATGGTATCCACCCAGTCTCATGCCCCCTGGAAACTGGTGATGGGAGCCACTGTGGACCTGAACCCAGCCCCCCACTAGAGCAGGCTGCCTCACAGCCAGGGATGTGGGGTTCATTACACGGCTCCCTCTCCCTGCTAACACATGATCCCCTTTTCCCCATCTTCTGTCCTTCATACATACTCGGTTTCCCTCATCTTCTTGTTTTCTTTCTTTCTTTCCCTCTCTTGTCACACTGTTCCTGGGGTGAGCCTTGGGGCTAATGCTGAGACCAGTCTGTATGAGTTTGGGCCAGCCCCCTCCCCGGGGTCCCCATCGGGAGCTAAGGGAGCCGGCCGATTCAGGTCTTTCCATTGGGTTTGTCCCTCGCTGCCCAGGTGGGCTGAGAAGGGAGGAGGAGCCCCCTCCTGCTGTGAGCCTTAAGGCCATCCCCTCCCTAGAGTGAGAAAGCAGCTCCCAGGCTTTTCTTGGTGCCCACCGGGCCGCCCAGCCACAGGCTTTGGACCACTCAGCATTTGCCTCCTCCCATCCTTGGCTGCTCGCTCCAAGTGCATTCTGGGAGACTGCCCTGTGGCCAGCTCTGTCCTGCCCGTGCTAGACCAGGCCTGGCAGGAGAGAGGGCAAAAGGACGGGCCTGGATCCTGAGTTAGGCCCTCAGGGGTAGCTGGGGGTAGCAGTTCCCAACATGCATCGCTTCTGTTTTCAGCTCGGCGGGTGGGCTCCCACCTGCCCTGTGGCCTGCGCTCACACCTGAGGCCCCGGGGGCTTTGCAGCTTTGGCTCTGGCTTTTGGCATCTTGTTCTTGTGTGTTTCTGTGTGCCCTCTCTGCCCCTGTCCGGGGCAAGCTTCCCACGCCCACCCCTGCTGCATGGGTTGCTGCATAATCTGCCGCAGAGTGAGACTCTACCATCACGCGGGTCAGGCTCTCCCTCCAGCCCTGGCCCCTGCACCTGTGGAAGCCCCCCCTGCGGGCAGAAGCCAGGACCGGGGCTCTCTGTCCCCTTCCTCACCCTTGGGGGCGACCAGGCTGGTCCCGGGGAGGAAAAGGGCCGGCCTCCCCATCCGGGCATCTCCTGTCCTCCACAGGGAAAGGGGACCTGCAGCCGCAGCTGGACAACGCCCTGCAGGATGTGAACGACATGTACCTGCTGCTGGAGGAGACGGAGAAGCAAGCCGTGCGCCGAGCGCTGATCGAGGAGAGGGGTCGGTTCTGCACCTTCATCACCTTCCTCCAGCCCGTGGTGGTACGTGCGCCGGGGGGGCCGAGGCTCGGAGGAGAGCAGGACCCCCAGAACGAGGGGGGTGCCCCTCCAGGACACAGACGTTAGGGCTGGAGCTCTTCCCCCTGACTGGCGAGATTGCAGAATGAGGGGTTCTGTGCAGGGGGATGTTCTAATCAGGGCCTAGCATAGCAGCTCGCCCTATCAGAGGAAGGCCTGGAAAAGGGAACCCCCTGTAGGGCACCCCCAGATGGCCATTTTCCAAAGGATTTGAATATGCCCCATTTAGGACAAAACCAGCTGGGATCACATGCTTCCTGAGTGGTTCAGGAGGCATTTCGGATGGCATCTTAGGCGTTCTTAGTCTTTTCTGCATCATGGACCCCTTTGACAGCAGACTGAGGATTCCTTCCCAGAATCACGGCTTTAAATGCATAAAATGAAATATATAGGATTGCAAAAGAACAACCAATTCATATTGAAACACAGTTGTTGTTTTGTTTTTGTTTTTTTACAAAAACAAGTTTTTGGAACGCCCCGGGTTAAGAACCCCTCCTTGTAGGGCCTTTGGAGGGTTTTGTTTGGACATTGAGGTAAAGTTGCCCAGGGCAGCCAATGAGTCTCATTCTTTGAACATCCTGGCTGTATGGATCCATGGCCAAAGAAGCAACATGGCGGAGTGGCGGTAGAGCTCTCCTCAGAGGCAGGAAGCTCTGTGTTCAAGCTGAGCGGCTCCGTGCCCTTGAAGATCAGGAACAAAGCGATGTTCCCTGAAGGATTTCCCTCCCTGAGAGCTGCCCCATCAGGAGTCACAGATCTAGCCCAGAACAAAACCAATCTCCCCTATCTCCCTCTCAGCCCCAAACACCCGCACACGACACCAAGGAAATTGAGGGAACTGCCCCGTGAGCCTCATTTTACCCATATGTAAAAGAGAAAATTGGCCAATTTACTCTTTTCTGTTACAGAAGTGACTATAGTCAGGGCAGATTATGAGGGATGAGACAAGACGCTGCTAGGATTCACAGAAAACTCATTGGAAGTTCATTGGAAAGGTGTAGATTCCCAGCCCGAGGAATTCCAGGGGTGTCTCTAAAACTCTGAGCTTCAGGGGCAGGAGGGAGGGAATGGAAACAGGGTACCAGACCTCAATACCATCCCCAAACCCCCCACCGTGAAGGATTCAGAACCTAGGAGGGGGCTCTGTCCCCCTGTATCAGAACACTGGATGAGAAAGATGGGGGGCAGAGCCCCCCGAAGGGAGGAATAATGATGTTTACTGACCTTCCCCCGTCGGCTTCCTTCCTCCCTGCCCAGAATGGAGAGATCACCATGTTGGGGGAGATTACCCACCTACAAGGTATCATTGATGACCTGGTGGTGCTGACGGCCGAGCCCCATAAGCTGCCGCCAGCCAGTGAGCAGGTAAGGGCTCTTTGGGGAGGGGATGTTGTGGCAGGTAGCCTGCGTGTCACTGGGCATCCAACTGGGCCTGGGGGTGGAGGGGGAGACAGAGGAAGCCAGGCAAATTGAGTAAGCAGGAAGAGACAGAATTTGCCCAGGGGAGAACTCTTAGCTCTGGTCTGGGGGGGTCATGCAGACTGCAAACACCCCAGGAGCTCAGAACAGGACTGTGTGTGGCCCTGGGGGCAGAACAGGGGCTTGAGGCAGCACCGGGGTAAAGAGCGCGGGACTTGGAGTTTGGAGAGACCTGAATTCAAGACCCCAGAGAGCACATCTTGTGTCTCCAACCCTGAGTTTTTCCATGTGGAAAATGGAGCTTAATAATCCTCACCAAACCTATTCCTTTGGGTAGCTCTGGGGTCTAGTGGGTGCGAAGTACTTTGTGAACCTTAAAGCACTTTTATGTCAATATTTTCATGTGGTAGAAAAAAAGTTGGCTTTAGGGCCAGACAAAACTAGGCTCAAGTCTTAACTCTGACATGCTGTCCTGTATGACCCCGGGGCAAGTCACCTCACGTCAGTGTTCTAAAGCACTCTCTAAGATCAGTAATTCTCTTCTTTTTATTTCCAAAACATATGGATGGATAATTTTTCAACATTGACCCTTGCATAACCATGTGTTCCAGATCTTCCCTCCACCCCCTCCCCTAAATGGCAAGCAATCCAATATATGTTACACATGTTAAAATACATGTAAAATCCAATATACAGAAACATTTACACAATTATAAGATCAGTGATTCTCAAAAGATGGTCTAGGGGACACACCCACACCCCCAAGGGTCCCTGTGACCTTTTCAGGGAGTGATTAAAATTTTAATTTCTAATATAGTAAATATCCATAGATAGGATCAACATAAACAAAAGCTCTTTGGAGTCCTCAATAATTTTTAAAAGCATAAGGGGTTCCCGAGACCAAGAAGTTGGAGACCATTGTAGAGAAGGCGCTGGTCCATATTTGTGGAGGGAATGTTCTCTTTGCTAACGAAATCACTGCATCCAGTCCTTACAGCTATTATGTTATCACAGTCACAAACCAGTATGACTTTGCTCAGGAAGGGTGAACGAGGAAACAGGGAGAAGTGGGGATACTGAGTCATTCCACAGTGGGTGTTTCTAGGGCCCACCCTGGAGCACAAAGGCCATCCCCACTCCCACTAGATACAAGGGGCAATGGAACTGAACTAAGAGCCGGAGCAATCAAAAGTGAGCCATCCATGTGGAACCCAAGAGAGGCTTCTTGATGTCCGAGGGATCCTGCGAAGGGTGTGGGAGGTGGGGTCTCATCTCCGTCTCCCTAAATTGCTGTGAGGGAGGGGTCCCTGGCCCCGGTGACCCCAGTCTCTGCCCCTCATTCAGGTAATCAAAGATCTGAAAGGCTCCGACTATAGCTGGTCATACCAGACTCCGCCGTCTTCCCCCAGCAGCTCTGGTTCTCGAAAGTCCAGCATGTGTAGGTAAGTGTGCTTGACCCATGGGAGCCCTGGCTTTCGAATCCTGGAGGGGGAAATGGGAGGGAAGGATGTGACCGGAATAGTGTGTGACCCTGGGCAAGTCACTTAACCCCAATTGCCTCAGCAAAAATAATAATAATAATAATAATAATGGTATTTCAGTGCAATGGGTCTCCTTCATAATTCTTTTTTAAATTAAAGCTTTTTATTTATAAAACATGCGTGGATAATTTTTCAACATTGACCCTTGCAAACTTTCTGTTCCAAATTTTTCCCTCCTTCTCCCGACCCCTTCCCCTAGATGGCAAGTAGTCCAATAAATGTTAAATACATTAAAATACATGACAAATCAAATATATGTATACATATTTATACAGTTATCTTGCTGCACAAGAAAAATCGGATCTAGAAAAAAAAAAAACCTGAGAAGGAAAACAAAATACAAGCAAACGTCCACAGAAAGCATGAAAATGCTAGGTTGTGGTCCACAGTCAGATCCCACAGGCCTCTCTCTTCTCCTTCATAATTCCGTGTATTTTGTTTTTGGCATTTAAAAGCATAATTCGGGGAGGGGGCAGCTAGGTGGCGCAGTGGATAGAGCACCAGCCCTGAAGTCAGGAGGACCTGAGTTTGAATCTGAGCTCAGACACTTAACACTTCCTAGCTGTGTGACCTTGGGCAAATCACTTAACCCTAATTACCTCTCCAAAAAGAAACCAGAAAAACCCCATAATTCTGAGCAGGGATTCCTAAAGCTCCTCAGACTCCAAGGAAGTCCATCACCTCCTTGGCAGTTAGATTAGGAAAGGTCGAGAATCTCTGATTTATGACCAAACTTCCTTTCTTCATATTTAGGAAAAATATGTCTGAATAACATTATAAATATGTGGTATATGTGTATACCTACATATATGTTCTACAACACACTCACACACACACACACACACACACACACACACACACCCCTACCAAGGCAATGTGGTCCAGGGCAGAAAAACTCTGGGGAAATCAAGAGAGAACTTGCTCTGAATTCTAGCTCAGACGCTTACTAGTCGGATGGCCTTGAGCAAAAGTGCTATTGAACCTCAGTTTCCGTATCTGTAAATTGGGAATAATAATACTTGCAACGTCTGCCTCCCTGGATTGCTGTGAGGAAGGTCCGCTGTTTACCTGAAAGCACTGTGCCAGTTATTATTACTCCATGCATGTTATATTACTGGTATGGAGCTGCGTACAACTATAACTAATGTTACATCACGCTTTCTTTCATGCATTTTGGCACAGTGGGGGGAAAGTTGTGCATCTTGCAGCCTCTCTGGAATGTAGGGGCTAGAATAATCCCCATTTTACAGATGAGGAAACTGAGGCAGGCAGAGGTGAAGGGACTTGTCCAGGCTAGTAAGTGAGAAGGGATTGGGATTGGAGTGGGTGGGATGGGAACTCGGGGCTTCCCAACACCAAGGCCAGTGCTTTCTTTCTCCACTGTGCCAGCTGCCTCCAGGCCAGAGGGCCAGTTTGAGAATCAGAAGCTTCCATAGACGTATCTGGGGAGCTCTGGGCAATTCCAGCCCTCACTGAGAGTTCCTGCCTGATGCTTTGTCTTTAACCCCCCCACACACACAAATTTTTTTTTTATTGCATTGGGTCCGTAGAGGAAGCAGAAGGGCTCAGAGGGCTCGACCTTGGGTATGACCTTCATTGACCAGAAACAAAGGTCCGGCCCAGGGCCCCGGGAGGGACCCACCAGCCCTGCCCCAGACTTCCCTCCATCCCTCCCTGCCCTTGACACTCTGTTCCGCGGCTCAGCTCCTCCTGTGTACGATGCTGCGTCTCGGAACCCGTTGTCTTACGCTGTCTTTTCCTTCCTTTGCCCCCTTTCTCTCCTCCTTCCTCGGACACCCCTTCGTCTCCCCCCCCGACCACTGTTGCCACTCTCCCCTTTACTCCCTCCCCAGCAGTGGTAACAGTACAAAGGGTGGCGCCCCGTGGCCTGGCGGGTCCCAAACATACTCACCCAGTTCCACCTATCGCTACCGCAGCCTGGCGCAGCCAGCTAACACCAGTACCCGCCTCTCCAGCGTCTCCTCCCATGATTCTGGCTTCATCTCCCAGGATGCCGTGTACTCCAAACCGCCGTCCCCGATGCCCTCGGACATCACCAGCCAGGTGAGGCGCGCGGCTGGCGGGGGGACGAGGGCAGGATGCGCCAGCCTGGCGTTCTGTCGATGCAGCTTGGGGAGCGAGCCCAGTAAAATCCCCGCTCTGCCCCTTTATTTCACAAGTCCTTGTAGGAGGAAAAGGCTCATCTGAAGTTCTTTCCAGCTCTAAAATCACCCCTGGGCAAAAGCAGCTAGCTGAGGTGCCCTCTCAGAGGGAAGCAGGCTTCCCCTTGTGCCCAAAAAAATTATGGGTCCCCAGCCTTGACCACCCAACGCAGAAGGACGGTACCTTGAATTGAAGGCAAATGAACACTTGACCCTTGGGGCCAAGGAAAGTAGGGTCCAGGTCAGAAGAGAGTCCTGGACTGCAGAGGGCAAAAATAAAACTTAGGAAACAGTCTGGGAAATGGAAGGCAAATGGTGACCAGGGAGAAGCCAAAATTAGGCTGAGCCAGAGCCCCAGGATCCGGAACCGAGGCCATTGTGGGACCCCTTCTCCAGCTGTTCCTCTCTGTGTCTGGAGACTGAGCAGTGAACACGGTTAACCCTTCAATGGGAGGGACGCGTTTAGGCCCTGCTAAGGGGAGGAGATGGATCAAGGGGACTTCAGCCCTTCTCTCCACCCATAGGCCATGGAGGGGGTCTCTGAAGAGACCAAAGCTGGGATGCACCAGGTCCTACTGTTCCCACGGTGGAACAAGAGGGTCCCTGATTGGGGTGTTCCAGTCCGGGGCTCAGCTCCGATTACTGTCCCCACCCCCAAATGTCTCAAGATACTATGGCTTAAAGTGGTCAAGAGAGGAGCAGTTCTGCGTGTGTTTGTGGTAGAGGAGGGGACTCTTGGACCAAAGACAGTGCGCTCAGGCTTGACCCAAAGGCCGAGTCTCCGTTCCAGCAGAAGGGCCCAGGTGCCTGTGGACCTGCCCAGGATGCCCGTCCTCCCCCAGGCAGAGGTTCCCATCCCTCCGAGTCTCCCACTCAGGAGCGCTGCCTGTCCATTTCCCTCACGTTCAGGGCGGGCCCTCCTGACCGAGAGGAGTCGGACCTCGGCATTTTTAGGCATTAAGGGGAAAAAATCAATAAAGTCAATGTTAAATTTGTAAAAGATGAGGGAAGACGGACAATATGAAATGTCACAGGAAGTTGGGGGTGTGCCAGTGAGTGAGTCAGTTTAGAAAGAGGCATTGGGGGCGAGGGATTGATTGGGGAGGGGTGTTTTCTGGGTGAGCGGGGTGCTTGAGCTGTCCTGTGCGCGTGCATGTGGGTCCACGTGACTTTTCCTCCCCTTGGGGATGGTGTGTGTCAGTGGGGTGGCCCCAGAGCTCCGGGGGAGCCCCGTGTGAGTGTGTGTGCGCTCCGTGCGTCTCTGCCGCTGCATGCCTCCGCCCTAACCACGTTTCTTCTCTCCTCCTCCCCTCCGCCCTGCCCCTCTCCTCCACTCCGCTCTGCTCCTCTCGCTCTCCGTGTCTCTGTGGCCGATTACTCCCGCTGGCTGCACCACAGAAGTCCTCCAGCTCGGCGTCCTCTGAGGCCTCGGAAACCTGCCAGTCAGTTAGCGAGTGCAGCTCCCCCACTTCGGTCAGTGTTGCCCCCCAGGACAGGCAGGGCAGGGGAAGGGGACGAGAGGTCCGGAGCATCCACCTGCCGGTTGCCATGGAGCTGCTCCTGCAGCAGATACTCAGGGAAAACTGTGCCCTTTTCCCCCTCCTGCTTTTAAATCATCCCTCCTCCCCAAGGGTCAGTGGGAAGGCTTAGGGGGCAGGGAAAGGGGGCTCCTTAGCCAGCCCCAGTCGGGGGTCCCAGAATGGCTCCTGCATGTCGTCCCCTCCATTGCCCCTCTCTCACTGCTGTTAATGAGGACTCGGGTCCTGCCCTGAGCTGCTTGGGGACTGCCTGTCCCATACTTCTCACCTCTACCCCCCTCCTGCCTGTGTCTCAGTTTGTTGCTTTGGAGCCATTCTAGGGTCCTCCCCTTGCCAGGCCTTGGGAGAACTGAAACAGGAGGTGAGAATGACACAGGGAGATGGCTGTCTCCCTCAGGAGCCCACCTCCCTTCATCCCCCCTTCTCCATCAGCCTGACTCCTCTTCCATCTGCCCCAGCTAAGGCGTCAAGGTTTAGCTCGGGAGATGAGGCTGTGGTCCATACAGAGGCTTCCCGGACTTCCACCAGCCGACTGCCCTGTCCTTGGGGGGGATGGAGGATTGAGGATGTGAGCTCTGTAGTCTCACACACAGCCTTCACCTCCAAAAGAGGGAAGGGAGGAATGGGAGGGAAGGTCATTCTCAGGGCCAGCTCAGATGAGGGTCCTTTGGGGGAACAGCCAGTCCTGTCGATTTCCTGCTCCAACCTTGGTCCTATTGCCCACTTTCCTGGCTCTCAATCCACACCTGCTTTTCCCACCTTCAGGACTGGTCCAAGGCGGGCCCATATGACCAGCCAATGGCAACCACTCTCCAGAGGAGGAAGGACCGAGTAGAGCATCTGAGGGAAGCAGAAGGGGGCCCAGGCAGTGGGGGCTATCCCAGCATTGGTGGGGAAGAGGCCCCTCGGCCCAGGATGTCCCCTGCAACCATTGCAGCTAAGGTATGCCGTCCCCTGAAGAGGCAGCGCTGGCCAGAGTAATCCACATATCCTCCCCTAAACCATGGAGGTGCATTGAGACTCAGTACTGAAGGCCTGGGAGCCAGGGGTCATCCCAGACCCCGCGGCTCCTCAGTCCAGACAGCTGGCTAAGGGTAGCCAGGTGGTGTGAGCAAGAAGTTAGGAATGAAGTTTAGGGAGCAGCTAGGTGGCGCAGTGGATAGAGCACCAACCCTGAAGTCAGGAGGACCTGAGTTCAAATTCTGGTCTCAGACGCTTAACATTCCCTAGCTGTGTGACCCTGGGCAAGTCACTTAACCCCAATTGCCTCAGTTTAAAAAAAAAGAAAGAAAGAAAAGAAATGGAGTTTCAAAAGTGGATAATTTGAAATACAACAGTGGAAGAAGCCTGCAGGATCCTTCTTTGTTTCCCAGCTATCAAATATTTTTCCCTCCCTTCTACTTCTTCCCCTACAGGAAAAACAAATATTCATAAGTAATAAGTCAAACAAACAAATTCCCACATTGGCCATGTCCCTGAAAAGGTGTGTCAATTGCCATCTTAGTCTTTGCCTGCTCTGTCAGGAGGTGGGTACCTGGCTTCACGATTGGTCCTCTGGAATCATGGATGATCATTCCATTGATCAGAATTCATTGGGCTTTCAAAGTTGTACATTTTTATAATGTTGATGTTAAAGTATAAATTGTTCTCCTGAGTCTTCCCACTCGAGTCCGCATCAGTTCATACAAGTCTTTCTAAGTTTTTCTCAAACCATCCCTTACATCATTTCTTGCAACATAATGGTCTTCCCTTATATTCATTTGATCTAATTTGTTCAACCGTTCTCCAGTTGATGGCGCCCCCCCCAATGTTTTAAATGCCTGAAATCTACTTGTTCCTTTATTTTTTCTAATTTCTTTTTTATTAATTTTTTGAAATTTTTTTTATTTTCAAAAAATATACATAGATAATTTTCAACATACACCCTTGCAAAAGCTCGTGTTCCAAATTTTTTTTTCTTTCCTTTCCCCCCACTTCCTCCCCTAGATGGCAAGTAATCCAATATGTTAAACACGTGCAGTTCTTCTATACATATTTCCACAATTATCATGGTGCACTACTTGCCCCTTTAGAGGGACAGAGCAAGCACTCTAGCTGGAGCCAAGGAGAAATATTTTAGTTTGTGAGACTGGGGAGACACGGGGGACATTGCTAGGAAGTCAAAGACGTGGCTCCCATTGAGGTACATCCCAGGGTTAGGGATACAACACCTATAGGTTCTGCATTTGTCCCACTTTCTGGTTCTAGTTTTGTCTTGACGGGCTCCCATTGACTCCATCTTGCCTATTCCTTCAGCATGGTGAAGAGGTCTCTCCTGCTGCCAGTGACCTGGCCATGGTGCTGACCCGTGGCCTGAGCCTTGAGCACCAGAAGAGCAGCCGGGACTCCCTGCAATATTCAAGTGGCTACAGCACCCAAACAACCACCCCTTCCTGCTCAGAGGATACCATCCCCTCCCAAGGTAATGCTCCGGAGCCATCGATGGGACTTTTAGAGTGGCAGGCAAAGGACAGTATGGAGGCAATATTTAGCTAGCTCTTTCAAGTTTGCAAAAAGCTTCACATTGTCACATTTGATCCTTACTGCAACCCTGAGAAATAGGGGTTATCATTAATCTCCATTTTAGATGGGCAAAGTGAGACTGACAGGGGTAAAGTGACTTGCCCAGTATCACACAGCTTGCAAGTATCTGAAGCTGAATTCCATAAATGGAAGAAATACTGGATTTGAGAGCAGGTTTTAGGATCATAAATTTAGAAGTGATATAGATTATATAGCCCAATGCCCTCGTTGTATAGATGAGGAAACCAAGGTCCAAAGAAGTTGAATCAGTCAGTCAAAAATCATTTATTAAACACCTACTATGTGCCAGCCACTGGGGGAAATAAGAAAGGAAAAAAAATTCCCTGACTTCAAGAAGTATACATCCTTTTATTTTTTGATTTTAAACTTAAGTACAAAATGAGAAAAAGAAAACAAAACATTGCCATATACACAGCAGATCATAAAAGAATATTCAATATAAAAAAGCTTTTCAAGAAAAACTACATAATAAATACCATACACTTCTTCAAAGCTGCCCAACTTTTTTTTCCTTTTATTCTCTGCTGTGCACTTTTTACTTTATTTTCCCCATCCCTCTCTCCACCATCACCCTAAATTAAGCATAGGCATTATGTACATACATATGCAGTGTATATGTATTATGCATGTACATATATACATATATGTGCACACAGATATATAAACACAGAGAAATATACCCTATATACATAGTGTGTGTATATATACATACATATAAATATATACAGATATTTATGTATATAGATATTTATAAATACACATATATATGCTCATACATATATATATGTTAGACTGTACTATGCTTATTTCCACCTGTCATCTATTTCTCTGAAGGTGGATAGTGTCTTTCCTCATAGGTCCCAGGCTTTCCAGGTTTTTCTGAATCAACCAGCTTACCATTTCCTATACCATAGCAATATTCTAATCCAATCCTCTCTAAAAGATCTGTGAGTTTTTTCCTCAACTTTTTTTCATTCCTTCTGTTCGACTAAATAGGTTTTATTTATTATAGAAGAAACTTTTAATTTAAAATAGTCAAATTTAATTTAAAATAAATTTAAATAGGGGCAGCTATGTGGAGCGGTGGATAGAGCACCAGCTCTGAAGTCAGGAGGACCTGAGTTCAAATCTGGCCTCAGACACTTAACACACTCCCTAGCTGTGTGACCCTGGGCAAGTCACTTAACCTCAATTGCCTCAGTAAAAAGCAAAATAAATAAAATAAATCTAAATCATTTAAAATAATCAAAATTATCCTTTTCATACTTCAACTTTTATATTCTTCAAATATTATAATGTGAGAGCATTCAACAATGCTCTCACATTATAATATAGTTTAATACTAAGGAGTATACATTCTAATTTGCCCAAGATAACAGAGGAAGCAAATGGTGGCAAAGGGCTTTGACTCCAAACCTAGTATATTTTCCACGACACCACTGGGTTCAAATTTTGGTTTTGCTGTGACTTTAAATAAATTATTTGGTCTCAGTTTCTTCATCTGTAAAATGAGAGCTCCAGACTAGTAATTGGAAAGCAGTTATCAGAATTGAGAGCTCCCTATCATAAGGACTTTTTGAGGATGTTACTTACCTTCAGAAGTACAAAGTAGAAAAAAACAAGTACGGAAGTACAACTACAAAGTAGGAGGTGGGGAGAGAAAGTCAGTATCCTGGCTTGGCGCGGATGTGATTCATAAAGCCCTCCTTGCTCCATCCATTCCCATCTCCCTGCCCTCTCTGCAGAAGAAAAGCCGGAGGGAGTCCAGCTTCGGTGGGGGTGAGGAGCTGTGGAGGGTGCAGTGAGAAGGGGGCGGAGCTTTCCTTTCCTGTGTTTAGGAAGCCTTGAGCTCCTAGAAGCAGACCCTGCCCTGAGCACGTAGCCTGGGGTTTGCTGGGAGGGTGGAGGTGGAGGGAAGCGGCTGAGGGGCGGCGCCGTCCGCCTTCAGCACCTGGGACAGTAACTGCCCTCCGGGCGCTCTGTCTTTCCCTGGGGCTCCAGGTTCAGACTACGACTGCTATTCGGTGAATGGGGACGTGGAAGGCGAGGGGCAGAGCGAGTTCGACAAGTCTTCCACCATCCCCCGAAACAGCAACATCGCCCAGAACTACCGCCGGATGATCCAGACCAAGCGGCCCGCCTCCACGGCCGGACTGCCCACCGGCATGGCCCTGCCTTCCGGGGCCCCTCCGGGCGTGGCCACCATCCGCCGCACGCCCTCCACCAAGCCTTCGGTGCGCCGCACTCTCTCCAATGCCGGCCCCATCCCCATCCGCCCGCCGATCGTCCCCGTGAAGACCCCCACGGTGCCCGATTCGCCCGGTTACGCAGGCCCCACCCGGGTGGGCAGCGAGGAGTGCGTCTTCTACGCAGATGACGCCTCCTCTCCCCACGCGCCTGATTTTGCCAAGGCCTCCCCCAACCGGCTGAGTCTCCCCAACACTGCGTGGGGCAGCACCTCCCTGGAGGTGGCCGGCTACCCAGGAGCCGGACAGTCTCTCTCAGCTGAGGAGGCCGAGGAAGAGCAGCAGCTGGCCGCCAATCGCCACAGCCTGGTAGAGAAGATCGGGGAGCTGGTGGCGGGTGCCCACGCCCTGGGAGAGGGCCAGTTTCCCTTTCCCACCACCTTATCCAGCACCTCAGGGGAAGAGACGCCTATCCCCCCCCCCAGCCGCTTCCAGCGACCCTCCGGCAGAAGACATGCTGGTGGCCATCCGGCGTGGGGTGCGGCTTCGAAGGACCATCACCAATGACAGATCCGCTCCCCGCATCTTGTGATCTTGCTGCCGCCTCCCCGCCTCCCTTCTAAGGGAGCCCTCGGGGTCGGACTGAGCAGCTGGGGCCACGTGAGAGAGGAATTAGGAGAGAAAAACAATCGGGAGCCACATTCGGTAAAAAAGGAAAAACAATAAAGGAGAGAAAAAGAAAAGTTAAAAAAAAAAAAGTACAAGGCAAAGCCACTTTATGGATAGAGACAGAATTTAGATTTAAAAATTTAAACAAGAAAGAACTTCTTAACAAACCTTGGAAAGGTGGAGCCATTAGGCCTTGAACTCTCCTGGAGTCTCTTTGGTACTCTGTCTCAGCCCCCCTCTGTTTCCTTCTCTTCTCCTCCTTGCCACCCCTTGCCTTCTGCACATCTTGTCCCTTCCTAGTGAGTGGTGGGGAAAGGTGTCCCTGGCCAGCCATGAGTCAGAGAAGACACCCAGCCAGGTCTGGGATCAGCAGCTCCACAGCTCACACACACTCACACACACACACACTCACACTCATTCACACACACCCATACATACTCACTTATACACAGTCACACACACACACACACACACACACACTCATTCACTCACACACTCATAAACACCCATACACACTCATACACACACACACACACACAGCGCCTCCCACAAAGGAAGGAAATGACCCTGTTCTTCCCGAACTCTGTTGTGTTTGTCAAAGCGTACTCCAGCTGGGGCACTGGGACCTGGTTTGAGCAGCTGCTTGGTTCCTCCATCTTGTTCTTGCCTTTCTTGTTTGTCCTTTCCCTCCTTCTCAATGTCTCTGCTCTCTGAATTAGCCATGATGGCAGGACCAGGCCAGTAGCACTTCAGAGAGCCGGGGCCCACCGGCTGAGGTCCTGGTACTTCATTTGAGGGAGCAGCACGGTCGGCCAGGGCCCACCTCCCTCTGGAGTCACCAGGAGCCACCTGTCGGCTTGGCCCCTGTAGCAATAGGCACTACGGCCTCGGGAACAGGCACCCCCGGCACCGGGTCCGTGGGGTGTGAGGGACCGGAAGCAGTCCTTGGCCCAACAGGGTCTTGCCAGTTCTGCACCTTCTTCCCACTCGTCGGATGTATTGGTGGGCAGTTCTTTCTGGTGGGGAAGGTGGGAGACCTGTAGGAGCTGAGGAAAACACTGGGAAAAAGGAAAGCAATGTCCAGAGTGCTATGGAACAACTCAGTCCACGGGGGCGGTTGGCAACGTCTCCAGGGGAACCAGGTTTGGTTTGAGCACCTTGTGACGGTAACTCTGGTGGCACTTTTGGGTCAGTCTCAGCCATCCTGTCATCCCAACACTTGGGGTCGGGGGCTAGAGCTGTACAGAGGGTATATGTGTAGGGAGGGGGTGGGGATTATTTTGTTAATATAATAATAAAATGAAGGCGATTATACCTGGGTGAAGATTGTGTGTGTGAACGTGCGGTATGTCTGTGTGAGTGTGTGACAGCTAGAAGTTGTATCTTTGCAGAGGGGTGTGTGTGTGTGTGTGTGTGTGTGTGTGTGTGTGCTGTGCACACACATGTGACAGAAGCAGCTGAAGTGTAGCCGTATGGGTCTTTGGCAGGAAAAGGGAAGTTGTATTTGTTGTTAGAAAGCCAGGGAGTGGCTGATATTCTCTCTCCAGTGTCTGGAGTTTGGCCCAAATGGTCGGAAGGGCCTGGGGGTCTAAGCTATAGACCCCTGTGTGGCCTATGGCAGGGTTAGGGCAGTGGAGGAGGCAGAAGAGAGGGGGTGGTTATCGAAGGTTGGCTTTGACCCTCTGTCACCAGAGGAGATGCCATCCGTGAAGACCCCATCCATTGGCTCTCGCCTTCCAAGCCTATGCCAGGAAGCAGCGGGTGTGGGAGGGTGGGGTGGCCTTCCCTGCTCCCATACAGTGCCAAAATGTGTGCCCTCCTGTAGGGCCGGGGCAGGGTCTCAGGCCATGGGGAGAGGGGCTACAGGTGCTCCCCCCCTCCTCCCTCCCTTTGTTCCACCACTCCATAGTCTAAACAGGGTAAAAAGCATGTGAGATTAGGGCGGCGAGAGGAGAGGGTCCTGTACCCAAGAGGAAAGTGTCCAAGGGGACAAGAAGGACTTGGGCTTCAGGCCCAGCCCACCACCTCTATCTCCTAGAGGCAGGGTGGTCAGTGGGCTTGGGAAAGCTGGTTTTTCCACATGTGAGCTTCACTCCTGCACCGCCCTTTGCCTTAGGAACCCAAAGACATCTCTCTTGTGCCATAACACAAAGGGGTCTCTGGATTCATGGCAGGAAAACCCATTTCCCCTGGATTCCCTCCCCTTTTCCATTTGCCACTTCAAATGACATTATCGATGTCGGGGGCACGTTCTCAAGCTTCGGGGGCAGCCTTGCCAGCCCACGGTCTCAAGGGGCCCCTGAAGTGTTTCTGAGCTAGAACGTAGAAGAGCTGAGAGGGAGCTGGGTCTGTGAGCGGAGAGCTCTGGGGCCGGAGGTCGGGCGCATGGTGGTGACGCTGAGTAGCGGGTACTGAGGATGGCACAGGGACAGAGGGCACAGGTGCTCCTTGGGGCAGGGCGGCCAGAAAGCATCGGGCGGGGGTCGGTGACGTTCACGTGTGAGCTGATGGTTTGCGGTGGTGTGGGATGTGGCACGTGTGGCGGGTTTGCAGCCAGTGAGTGTGGTTGGGGTGGGATGGGGTGGGCTAGTGTGTGTGCTGGGGGAGGGAGGGTATAGAGGAGCAGTTTTTTGGTGTAAAATGGTGGGAAGTGTAAGGGGTTCCCCATCCTCTGTGCCTTCCCTTTTCCCCTTTGCTCCCTTACATGGCAGGAAAGTCATTGGACTGTTTTTCAGGGACTCCCAGGGGTCTCGGTCGAGGATCTTTGTGTAGCCCGTGCAAAGACCCTGGCCCCAGCTCCAAACTTTGGGTCCAGACGTGCTGGAGGAGGGAGGTTCAGGGAGGACGGCCGGGTGTCAGACTCTCCCCTCTCCCCCATTCTCCCTCTTGCCTGATGGGGTTGGGAGGGGGCTCATTCTGTGACTGGGGGAGCAGAATTTTCAGCCATGCAAAATTTAGTGAAGAATGGGGGATTCCAGCTCCGACCTCGGCCTGGCGTTACTTTGCTTGCCTGTGCTCCTCTTTGGGGGGTTCCTTGCAAACAGAGCAGAGATGCCTGTGGCCGCCCCCTGCCTTCCCCCAAAATGTCCGGGCAGCGGGAGCCCCCGTAAGGCTTCAGGTGAGGGCTCTGCCGGGAGGGCTGCTGGGCTACTCTTTCCTCATTGCAGCTTCTCCGGTAACACTCGCCCTTGCTCTTGGGCCCTGGCAGGCAGGAGTAAGAGATGCTCGCTCTTCCAGGAGAACGAGAGAAGGCCCCGTGCCTCCCTGAAGGGAGGAGATAGGACAAGCTAGAGCAGAAGGCGAAGGGAGGGAGAGAAGGCCGCGGGGCCCTCCTCTCTAGGCTGAGCCCATCATATCCCCACTGCCCCCGGAAGCACCCTGGTGTTGTATATAAAGCTCCAATTCTGCCCTTGTCTGTGGGCCCCGGCCCGGCCCTGTCCCGTCATTAGCGATTAGTAATAACCACGTAGGCCCCGGCCCGCCGGCCCTCTCTGACCGGAGCCAACAATACCGCCACATAGACGATTTTTTATTTGTTTGTTTAGTTTGGGGATTTGTTTGTTTTTATTTTTCATTTTGTACAGAGAAAAATCCCTTTCAAAAGTGTCTTTCGACTGACGTAACTTTTCTGGTGCTGTTGTTAACCCGTTTCTTTTTTTAATTTATTTTCCCTCTCTCCCCGTGCTCCCTTTGGCTCCCCTTTCCTCCCCCCCCCCCAGCCCTTCCACCCAGATACCCTTTCTTTTTGTTGGTTTGTTTGTTGGACTTTGGATAAATTCCCCTCTCCCCCTCCGGTCCCACCCTCCGTGATCCAGCCCTTGAGTTGAATAGTCACTGCTACAAGTAACAAGCGCACTGTGAACACTCCAGTATTAATAAAAGCTGTACTGTAATTAATGAGTGCTCCGTGAGACTCCTGCCTGGCTTCCTGTTCCTGCTCTCGCCTTTGCCCCCTCCTGTCCTCCCTCTGCCTGACTCCGTCCTGCGCCCTTCTCTGGGCAGGGGGACGCTCGCTTGGCCCTGGCTCCTGGGTTTCACGCCATCCACTCCCACGCAAGGCATTAAGGACTGCAAGGGTCCGAAGCACCAGCCGGACACCAGCAGACACGCGTTCATAAAAAGAACGCGTCCTCTCAGAGCTCCACAGCAGAGCCGAGATGACCACCAGGAGAGTGGTCAGGAAAGGCTGGGAGGGTGGTCGGGAAAGGCCGGGAGAGTGGTCAGGAGGAGGGTCACAAAAGGCCGGGAGGGTGGTCAGGAAAGGCCCGGAATCTGGCTAAGGCTGTCACCTCCCGTGCCAGTCCCGAGCCAGCATTCCCTGCCACTGTATTTATTTAAAAAAAAAAAAAAAGGTGTGGCAAGGTTTGGGGGGAAATCATTCTCATGTCTTGGGTTCCTGGAGCTGATGGCGCCTTCTACAATGTCCAAAGTAGAGAGCTCAAGCATTTATTCAGCACTTACTGTGTACCAGGCACTGAGCTCAAACCTGGGGACATTCATACACACACAAGAGAGCTCCTGACCTTGAGGACGTTCTAATGGGAGTCTATAGAAAGGGGAGGAAGAGGCCATTAGTGCAGAGCCCAATGTTTTTGGCTAGATAAGACACAAATTGGGGGGGGGGAGAGGCAGGGAGGAGACCAGGAGTGGAGCCCCGGGATTTCTAGAAGAGATCCACCAGAGATGTCCACACTGTATAATTTCAGTTGAGGGAATTCGAAATGTTTAGCCTGGAGAAAATATCCCAAACCAGTTGGTATTATGGGGCCTAAAGGAGAGAGAAGTTACAAAGAGTATCCCAAAACGTCCCCGTATTTAGGAATAAGGTCCCTTCACTTAGCCCCAGAGAGAAAAAGGAGAACACTTAACCCTTGAGGGGCTGCAGCTCTCAGTAAGGAAACACCCAACCTCCTGAGCTGCCCAGAAGTGGAACGGCCCCAGGAAGGTTGGAGAGAAGGGAACTTCTTTCCTCAACATCCTTGACAAAGGTCCACAAAGATGCACATCTTGTCAGTCAGTCAATAAACATTTATTAAGCATCTGTTATATACCAGGCACTATTTATAAGCACTGGGAACACAAGAGCCAAAAAGACAGTTTCTGCTCAAAGAGCTCACAATCTAATGAGAGAGACAAGAAACACAAATATACACAAACTATCTATTGGATGGATAAATAGGGAATAATTAAAAGAGGGAAGGAAGAAGAAATAAGAGGGCTTTGGAAGAGCTTCCTGTAGAAAGTGGGGTTTTAGTTAGAAAGGGGAGGCAGCAGGTGGAGACTAGAAGAGAGAGAGTTCTAGATATGGGGATGGCCATGGAAAATGCCCCGAGCTGAGATGGAGCATCTTGTTTATGGAACAGCAAAGAGACTGGGGTCACCAGATGGAAAGGTACATCGAGTAGCAAGGAGGGGACTAGGAAGGGCTTTGAAGACCAGAAGATTCTGTATTTATTCTTAGAAACAATAAGAAGCCATTGCAGTTTATTGAGGAAGGCAGTGGCCTGTGCTTTGGGGAAATTACTTTGGTGGCTGAAAGGAGGATGGATTGAAGTGGAGAAGAAATGTGAGGTGACAGACCTAGCAGTTACTGCAATAATGAAGGCATTACTATAATAATTATTTATATTATAAAAACATATTACATCTATATTTAATTATATATAATTGTATAATATAAATAATAATATTATAATAATGAAGCCTGCATTAGAGGAGAGAAGGGGAATATTTGAGAGAAGAGGCAAAGGTAGAATTGACAGACCTTGACAACAGATTTGATGTGGGGGTGAGATATGGTGGAGTCCAGGATGTCTCCAAGGTGTGATCTAGAGGGACTAGGAGAATGGTTCTGCCTTCAACAGGAACAGGGAAATTAGAAAGTTTAAGGGGAAAGATGAGTTGTTACAGACACATCAAGTTTAAGACGTCTACTGAACATCCATTTTGGGGTGTCTAAAAAGCAGAGAGAATGAAATGGAAAGAACAACAAAAATAGCAAAATTATGCTAGTGGGGGATCTCAACCTTGCTCTCTCAGAACTATATAAATCAAACCACAAAATAAATAATAAATGTTAGAAAAGTTAGGTATGACAGATCTTTGGAGAAAATTAAATGGAGACAGAAAGGAATATATTTTTTTCCTTGACGGTTCATGGAACCTACACAAAAGCAGTGACAAATGTAAGACTGAAGGTCAACAGAGGTTGGGGCAACATAGGTAGATCAGAAAATCAACAGCATAAATGGTAATTAAATCCATGGGAATGGATAAGATCATCATGTAAAGAAGTAGAGAGGGAGAAAAGAAGGGGGCCTAAGAGTGATCTTCAAGAGGATTCAGCAAAGGAGATAGAGAAGGAGAGATCAGAGAGGAAAACTTGGAGAGAAGAGAGCACTGAGAAGTGATTACCAGAGCCAGAGGCCAAAGAGAAGTCAAGGAGAATCAAGATTTGGTGGCTAGGTGACTCTTTGGAGAGAGTAGCACTGGGAGAATAAGGTTGGAAGCTGGACTGCAAGGGGTTAACTGAAGAAAGGAAGTAGAGGACCTCAGTAGATGGCCTCTTTGAGGAGTTTAGCTACAAAGGGCAGAAAGATAGGCCCAACATTGGCAGGGCTGGAAGGATCCAGTGAGGGTTTCTTCAAGGTGGGGGAGTTATGGGCAGGAGAGAGAGAGAGGCAGGCTGAAAATAAATGGAAGAGTGAGGATGAGATGGAGGGGGTGACCTGTTGGAGATGGGATGGAGTGACAGGATTTACAAGAGGAAGCCCACTTCCCTCATGTGAGCCAGGGGTGGAGGTTGAAGCAGCAAAAGGCATATGAGCGTTGGGAGATGAGGAAGGGGAAGCTCATGGCAAATGGCCTCAGAGTTCTCAGCTTAGAGAGTGGAGAGAGGTTTGGGGAGGGAAGGGTTTAAATATTTGCCACACACTTAGCATAGTGCCTGGCACACAGCAGGCACTTAATAAATGCTTGTTCCTTTCCTCCTTTGCTTGGGAGTCTTATCTCTCCTCTACGGGGGTTTTCTGCAGTCCTTGAGAAGGAAGGGGAGGTTCCATCTCTCTAAGGGAATGTGGATCAGGCTTTCCACTCTAAATGTGAACATCCGGACAAATGGATGGACTTCCAAGGGGAAACTAAGAGTCGAAATCCCACACCATCAGAGCAAACCCAAATCCTGAGCAGTTGGATATGACTGGGTGGATGTCCATCTCCCTCCTCCAATGGAGGGCAAAGTTTAGCCTCCAGGAAGGCCCTCCTGAGTTAGCCTATACCTACTGTAAGCATCTCCCATCCTATTTAGGCCAAAAAAAAAAAGAGAAAGTTAGGGCAGAAGAAGATGGAAGACATTGGTAATAGCTTGAGGCAGACCTTGGCTAAGTAGAGGAAACATAGTACCATGGAGTAAAGAATCAAAGGACCTGGATTCAAATTCCAACTGTCATTTTACAACCTGTGTGGCCCTGGGGAAATACTTTAAACCTTCTGTGCCTCAAATGCCCCATTTGCAAAATAAAGGGGTTTATACTAGATGATCCTTCCAGCTCCAACCTTCCATACTATAAAAGTGCTCCCTTCCTGCCAGGCAGCTCAGTCTGGCAGAAGCTGATAAACCCGAAAGGCCCCAAGGGACAGCCTTGCACCCCTGCTCAGCTGCCCCATTTGGGTAAACATAAAGTCACAAATCAAATCAAATGAAAAACAAGTATTTAATAGAAAAAAAATTAAAGAAATGGAAAGAATCAGCATGGCAAGACATGGCATTTTAATACACCCCATTCCTCCTTCCCAGTCCCCAGGCTGTTGTCTCCAATGAGTGCAGCCCCTCATTCTACTGCCCACCCCCATACATACCCCAAAATGCAGCCTCCCCCAGAATCCTAACAGACCTGGTGGCCAAGGGGAGCAGCAGCTAATAAGCCACGCCTCCCCGAGCCTTCTGGGTCAGGTCATCAGGGCATGGGACTCTAAAAAAGAATGGGGCCCCCAGTTTTTCTCCATTCTCTCTACCCTCCAACTCAAGCCGAAGGGCTTTTGATGGGCCTGCATCAAAGGGCCAATGAGCTTCTTTGACCTCGGAACATTAGCGTTCCTTTCACTCTATAGAATACGATTTTCCTTCTCTGGGAGACATCCTCCGAGCTGCACAGGGGGCATCCTCCGAGCTGCACAGGGGGCATCCTCCGAGCTGCACAGGGGGCATCCTCCAGCACCAGTTCTTCCCCTTCCCAGGCACCTCCCGGCTCTCCTAAAATAGCCTCTGGGCCACAAGCTCAATAAAACTTGCTAGTGGATCACTGAAGAAAGCTGGCTCTTCTCCCCTTCTGGCTCTGCAAGAGCCCCAGATTTCCCCAGTGTTCCTTGGCTCTGAGGAACTCAAAGCACTTTTGCACCATTCCCTTCCTTCTTTTGGCCTTTTCTTCCCTCAAAATGGAGACAGATGGCAGGGACAGATCTGACTCAGGGGACTCCCCCATCAGCCACTCCTCAGCTTCATTCCCACTGACTACACAGTCATTCCTGAAGAAGCTGCCCCACTCCCCTGGGGTCTGACTTGGCTCTCCTGGTACGAGGAGCCCCTCATCTCTTTATTCTGCACTGGCAGGGGCCTGGGATCCATTTCCCAACCACAAGGACAAGGGCTAAAGCATACAAATGGGAAAGGCCTCTGCCCTGCCCACCTGAACCCACAGGAGGGGGCTGAGGCCTGCCCGCACCAGCTCCAGTCACTAAGGGCTTCTGAGGCAAAAAGGAAAGAGAGAGAGACTAGACTTGTGGGGAGAAGTGAAGGAGAAGCCGACTGAGCTCTTCTGCAGCACAAGATTTCCTCGGAAGGAAGAGGGTCTCCTCTGAACTGCTCCACGGGGGACTCCTCCCCAGATGGGAATGGAGGCAGGGGGATTTCCAAGAGCCTCCCTCCCAAATACCGAGGGAAGAATCGCAGACCTGAGACGCTTGAGAGACTGGGCCCACGTGGCCCCGCTGGGCTCCAGAGCAGAGTCAAGGGCTTGCTCAGGGTATAAAGCGCTCTTCCCCCAGTTTTGCCTTCCCTGAAGGGTCAGCCTCCACCTGGAGGGGTCTCAGCTCTCTCTCCCCAGCCAGGGCTGTTTGGGCTTGTGCAGGATGGTAGAGCAGAGTGGCTGGGCCTGCACACTGTGGAGGCGGGGGCCGGCTGTGAGGCTGAGTTTGGGGGACCACGCAGTCTTCCCAGTTCCCAATGTTGCTCTCCTTACCTGTGAGAGGAGACAGAAACGAGGGACTGTGGTTCAGTTTCTCTCACTGTGTGTGGGCCCTGCTGCACACTCGAGGTCACTGGGCCTCAATGAGAGTTCTGGATGATATGAATTCCCAGATCTCTGCCGGCTCTAGGTCTGTGAGCCGATGATCTCTCTCATCTCTCAGTGTTTTCATCTCTAGAACAATGGGGAGCATCACTCAGTGATCTCCACTTCTCCGGATCTACCTTCCAAGGAGAGCCACTCTTCCTATCTCAAGTCTGCAATGAGAATCTGTTCAAAATG
>JAJPUD010020602.1:0-24399 GCA_023553655.1 Myrmecobius fasciatus | reverse complement strand
GATGAATCATCAGACATGACAAAATGACAACAATTATGATACTTTATAATTATTTACAATGGTCACAGCTAACACTTATATACCATTTAAAATTTACAAAAAGTTTTATCTATATTATTTGATAAAAAGCATTTTTCTCACAACCCCCAAATAAAACAAGCATTATCATTATTAATTTACACATAAAGAAATTGAGGCCCAAATAGGTTAAATTACTTATCCAGGGTCATAAAAGTAATAAATCATAGAATCAAATCCTTGGAGTCCATATCCAGTGGCATATCCACTGTCTCATATCTCTTTGTTGTGTGTTTTTGTATCAATATTGATTTATCATAGATTTACTGAGTTCACAAGGGGATTGTGTACATCCAGAGGTCATTCCTCTAAGTGAAAAGCATTCTATTCAGGTTATTTCAGAATTAATATTACACCTAGTGCAATTTCATCTCTTTATGTGCTGACTTGAAATGCATTAACCCACATCTTGACAGACATCAACGATTCTTTCACAACTTTTTTTCCCCTTGCCTTCCTTCTTTCCATTTTTAAAGACTTGGAAGTTAAAAAAAAAATCTACAGACAAGTTTCAAGAGAGGGCAGTGGGGGAGGAGGGCGAGTGGAGGTGGAATTGGATAATGCTGAACTTCCCTTTTCTCCTCAGTCTCAAGCTTCCCTTCCTTTGCTGAGCATCTGAAACAAGAAGGCGGATGTTTTTCCTCTTGCTTTTAATTGCTTATGTTGATGTGCTGGGCGACATTTTCAAGGCGATGCAAACAGAGCCATGGGCTCCGCAATAATGGGGGCTTTGTGCACGGCTCAGCGGGCACTGTGCTACTCCGAAGTTTTCGCTTCCATCCACTCCGTGCAGCCAGGGTCAGGGCGCTGCTTTTCCTCTCCTTCCAGTGCCAGAGAACCTCGGCCTGGAAGAATAACCCTTTCCCTTCCCCCATCCCACAGAACAAGCAGCTATATACACCACGCACATACAAGACACACACACACTACTTCCTCCTCCTTGGACAGCTAATTATTTCGATTTAAATGCAAGTGGCACTTTATGAGGAATTAATGAAATGATGCCATGATATTGCTGAGCCAGGGAGGGCTGCAAGAGCTCGTTCACTTACAGATTTATGCTGCTCAATTATCTTTCATTGTTAATACATCATGATACCAACTGTGATGACTGAAAAAGAATTGTTCATGTGCACCTGACTAAGATATTACAAAGTTGCCAGATGATGTGGCAGCGCAACTGACTCATTTTGATCTCCATCTTTATATATTATGTGGCAGAGGACAGAACCTTGGCTAAGGGGTAGAATGAATGAAGACGAATAGCCAGCATTTATATAGTGTGTTAAGGCTTGCAAAGGACTTTACTATTTATTTTACTTGCTCCTTACCATAGCCTTGTGAAGTAGACGCAATAATATCCTTTTCACAGATGAGAAAACAGGTAAAGTGTTAAGTGACCACACAGATAATAGGAGACTGAGGCAGGATCTGAACTCGGATCTCTTTGATTCTGAGTCAAACACTGTATCTAAACAATGTTCTTTAGACTTGCCTCTTTTTTCTTTTTCTTTTTTATTAAAGCTTTTTAATTCTCAAAAGATATGCATGTATAATTTTTCAATATTAATCCTTGCAAAACCTTGTGTTCCAGTTTCCCCCTACTCCCCCCATTCCCTCCTCTAGATAGCAAGTAATCCAATATATGTTAAACATAGTAAAAATATGTTAAATCCAATATAGGCATACATATTTATACAAATTATCTTGCTACACAAGAAAAATCAAATGAAAAAGGAAAAAAAATGAGCAAGAAAATAAAATGCAAGCAAACAACAACAACAAAAAGTGAAAATGCTATATTGTGATCCATACTCAGTTCCCATAGTCCTCTCTCTGGGTATACATTAGCCTCTTTTTCAAAATTAGTTTTTTGTGTGTGCATAAAGTCCATCTGCCTTGGTTATATTTGTTAACATATGAAAAAGTTCTAGAGAGAAAAAAAGACTATTACCCATGAGGCTCTCCTAACACAGCCTGTAAATTTCTTTTATTATTTATGAGGAGGTCATTTTGGGGAAGGCAGGGTCCTGAAAGCATCCCTGGGAAATCACAACCCTTTTTGTCATCTTATCTCTTCCAACAGGAAAAACAAAGTTCTCACATTGGAGGAAAGGGCTCACAGTTTCACACTACTCAAAAATGAAGTATAGCATATACACAAAGACTAGGAAGTAGGAAGTTAAAGAACTTCTCCCTCATGAACTTCTGGAAATGGTTCAATCTCCACGTATCCCATTGTCCCAACACTTGCTTCTGAAACTCTACTAACTAGTAAATCAAATCCAATGCAAGTGAATTTCTGAAATAATGTTTGAGCCTCTTTTGCTTTTTACAACAATAATAAAATATACCTATTACTATAGGAATAGTTTTTTTTTTAATTAAATGAGCTTAGAACATTTTAAATTAGGGAAAAAGAAATACTAATATTAAGTATTAGGTAACTTATGAAAAGGGCAATAAGTATAATGAGTACACTAAAACGTACATATAAATAATGCAGACTATTCATAGATGATCCTTTCCTACAGAGTAAAGGGTTTGGGAAACATCCACTAAGAGAAGATACTCAATTGAGCTACCATTTCTCTGACTCTTAAGTTTTGTCTGGCCAAAGAACAGGAAGAGCAGGTTGTCCTTAAAGGTATCTCAGTGGAATCAAAGTCTCACCCAGTGAAACAGTCTGAATAGGAACTCAGTGGAAAAACAATCACCTCTTTTCCAAACTTTATGACTGTGAAACTGAGGACCATTTGGTATAAAGGTTTTTGTTGTTCACTTCCTATTATTGATGGTGGCAAAAGGTAGAACATAAAAGTAAAGTTGGAAAATAGCTATAGCTCACTACAGACAGCAGATTTTAATAAGGTACCTTTCACTTCTGATTTCATTCAGTAAAAGCAGTCTAATCAATATGTGAGTAAGTAATCCCTTCAAGGCATTTGAAGTTTGGAAAGAGATTAAGGTCCAGTGAGATGGGAACAAACACCAGCCAAGTGAATTATGAATTTTGATGGGATTAAATCAAACTTTTAGATTAGATAAGATTCCAGGAAAAGAAACTGCTGGCAAGGGGTGGTAATGCTATGGCCTGTTCCATATAGAATCTATAGAATTGAACATGAGATTTTCCTAGTTGTGTATGATATTGTGCTAATTTAATTGATTTCAGTATTATTGGGCCTTCTCAATGAAAGGGATCAGAGCAGCTCACATTTAGGGTACTGCCTGGTGACTTGTACAGCTTTTGCAATGCAAGCTGTTATTAGATCCACTCTTTCAGTGCCAACGGGAAATGAGTGCTTCTGTGAGCACTAGAAAAGAGGACAGGGAAGATAATGAGCAGAAGCATCTCATAAAACAGTAAAAAGTCATGGGAAACAAAATTAGTCTAGAAAATACTTGGAGTGTGAATTTAAAAGAAGTGCATCAAACCCAAATAATTCATAGAGGAAGCTGACAAGAAGGCACCAACTAGATGGAAAATGTAATGCATTTGTCAATCCTTTTATAATGCTCTCCTTATATCATCAGTGATAAAATCTTCACTAACACATTTGGACTATAATGCTTCAATTCCAGATATTCCATATAAGGAAAGTGAAGTGGGAGGTAAGATCAAAGTGGGAAGTTGGCTGGTGCAAGGCAGATAAATACCAGTGAAATTTGTAGTGGAGATAACAACCTTAAAAATACCAAATGAATAGTTTTGCTAGAGATTTGGGGGAGTAGTTACTCAAAGAATGAACAAAAATCACAGACAACATTTTTAACTTCAAAAGGCTATTAAAAATATCAAAACATCAATAATTCCATTGGCTTATTTTCCAATTTATTGTCTTTGTAGATGGATAATAGATTTATATTTACATTTATTGTATGTATATATATATATATTCTTCTGTATGTCTGTCTTTGTCTATTTGTTTATCTATCTTTTTACCTATGCACCATCTAACTATGCATCTATCTATTGATAAAAATATGAAAAGAGAATAGCATGTTTTCCCAAAGTATCCCCTGTAGATGATCACATCATTACAGATTTTAATTTAAAACTGTATTTTATTCTATTGAGCCATAGTTTTAAAGTTGTATGAAGAAAATGTTGTGTATGGGTTAAGATTATTTAAGATTATTTGATAAATCCCTTTGAAGAGACCGAATGTTTAAAAAAAACATGCCATGATAAACATAGCACAAAACAGAAAACAGAAAAATTCTATGATCCCTATAGGCCATGACCACTGTATGTCATGAAACTGTTCCATCTATATTCCAAATGGAAAAATTCCCTATAGAATCTATAGAATTGATCATGGGATGCTCCTATTTGTGTATGATATTGTGCTAATTAAATTGCTTTCAGTATTATTGGGCCTTCTCAATGAAATCCATGATTGTGGAAAAGGGATCAGCCCAAAAGTCCAGAAAGAAAAAACTAAACAGATGAAAAATAAATGTTTTGGGGCATTAAGTAGACTATAGGGTATTTCCAATGATGACCAACATACAGGAAATGACATAAGTATTATATCATATATTATATCATAAGGGAAACATGATCAGATAAGGTAGTGGACCAGGCATGTGGCCATAGTAATGGATTATATTTGTTCAAATTCAATGTTCCAGTGGTATTCCCATATAAAGAAAGACCTTCAAAATAGTGGATGGATCCTCAATGAAGGACTCCTTAAACTTTTTCACTTTATGACCCATTTTCACCTGAGAAATAAAATAGATGTTCAAATCAAATATTTACTGATAAAAGTCACACTTGTATAATCCCACTTTTAATTATGAGACTCTATATGGGTTGGTGAACCAAGGTTTAAGAAGCTGGACTAGATGAAAGTATCTATAGCTCCATTATGTATGTGTTGTCTTTCCTTCTAATTTCCTAATTTGAGGGAAGGGTCTTTTTTCTTTTTTTCCCTTTTTCTTTGGATTTTCAGAACTTAGGACAACTTCTGGCACATAGAATAAAGATAGGGTTGGGACAAGAAATTACACAGGACAAAAAGGCATTGTTAGCTTTTGTTTGTTTATTTTCAATCTAAACTGGAGGGAGTGCTCATCTTGATGAAGCTATAAATTCTAATTAAAATGCTATAGTTTTGGAGTCAGAACTACAGAAGAGGATGCCTAGAACAACCCTTGAATTCATTTAGAAATCCTCCAAACTGTGCCCAAAGGGCTATCAAACTGTGCATACCCTTTGATCCAGCAGTGTTTCTACTGGGCTTATATCCCAAAGAGATCTTAAAGGAGGGAAAGGACCCACATGTGCAAAAATGTTTGTGGCAGCCCTTTTTGTAGTGGCTAGAAACTGGAAACTGAATGAATGTCCATCAATTGGAGAGTGGCTGAATAAACTATGGTATATGAATGTTATGGAATATTATTGTTCTATAAGAAACAACCAGTAGGATGATTTCAGAGGGGCCTGGAGAGACTTACATGCACTGATGCTAAGTGAGGAGAACCAAGAGAACATTGAACACAGAAACAAAAAGATTATGTGATGATCAATTCTGATGGACATGGCTCTTTTCAACAGCAAGATGATTCAGGCCAGACAGTTTCAATAGTCTCATGATAGACAGAGCCAACCACATCTAGAGAGAGAGAACTGTGGGAACTGAGTATGGATCACAACATAGTATTTTCACTTTTTTTGTTGTTGTTTGCTTGCATTTTGTTTTCTTTCTCATTTTTTTCCTTTATGATGTGATTTACTTATGCAGTGTGACAACTGTAGAAATATATATATATATGCATACACACATACACACACACATATATATACATATACATATACAAGAATTACACATTTAACATACATTGAATTACTTGGTCTAGGGGAGAGGGTGGGTGGGAGGAAGGAAGGGAGGAAAAAAAATTGGAATACAATGTTTTGCAAGGGTGAATGTTGAAAACTTTTTATATGTATGTTTTGAAAATAAAAAGCTTGAAAATAAAGTAAAATAAAATTCTAGTTGGGAAAAAAAAGAAAGAAAAATCCTCTAAACAACATTTCTAACACATTCTCAGCCAGTCTCTGATTAAAGACATCCAGTGGCAAGGTACTCACTATTTTGCAAGGCATTCTACCCTACTTTTTGCTGACTCTAATTGTAATAAGTTCTTTTATTGAGTTGAAATTTACATTTCCAAAGTGAATCTTTGGACTGTTAGGCTTTTGGAGCTATACAAGTTAAATTTAATCCCCTATTTCTTGTGTTAACTCTTCAAATATTGGAAAAAAGACCACATTTATATCTGATTTTTCTTTTAACCAGATTAAATATCTCTAGGTCCATAAAATGTTCTTTATATGACATGACTTCTAGACCTTTCACTATCCATATCTCATTTACATCCAGCAACTGATCACAACATTCTTAATTCACTCTCCTTCAAAACAATGACAGTCAGTATTGAGCATCATTTCCTTTAAAAATATAGCACAAAGAACAAAACATGATACTTCTTGCTAAATTTTAGCTTACATATTTGTCTTTGTCTAGTTCTCCCTTCCTTGGCTTTAGTGAACTTTAAGATGACATGACAAGGTTCTTCACAAATTTCTATTATGGCTACTTCATTGTTGGGAAGAATTATTCTATATTACCATATCATATATTTCATTATCATATTTTCCAATTTACTTATGTTTTTAATGTTTAAGATAACTGCTCAGAAATACTCCTGTCAGCATAATATGTATTTTTTTGCTTTTTTTCCGTTTATATATTTCATTATTATATTTTATTACATTATGATATATGTTTCCTTATTATATTTCCCAATTCTATTTTTGTTTTTAATGTGTCACACAGACAGGATTCAGAAATACACTTGAGAGTAAGAAATTTTTCTTATTTAATACAGACATCATAACAAGCATAAGTAACATTTTCCTTCAGCTAAGTTTCTCAGTAGCTAGAGCACTGGGCCTAGAATCAGGAAGTCATGATTTAAATCCAAGCTCAGATAATTAATTACTAGCTGTGGGACCCTGGGCAAGTCACTTAGCCATTGTATGCCTCAGTTTCCTCAACTATATAATAGGGATAATAACAACACTTATGTCACATGATTGGTGTAAGAATCAAATGAGATCATATTGGTAAAAAGTGCTTAGTACATTGCCCAGTACATAGTAGGTACTATATAAATGCTTATTCTTTTTCTTCATTATTTTTCTCCCTTAGATCCTTAGGTAAGACTAATAGTCATCAGAAGTTGACAGCTTGATTTTCATTTAGTTATTTATGCACCCTTATGTACCTATGAAACTTGTGCCACCTCTTTATATATTAACTACAGATCACTCATTGACTTTGAGCTTGGCACTCAGAGGTAATATTGTGAGATGCTGAGAGGCAGAGAGAAGATACAAGAACATTTGCCTGGATTTACATATGAGTTGTAGTTTTTTTGTTTTTTTGTTTTTTTTTTCCTTTCCAAGTCTCCATTAGAGATGTAAAAAGGGTGGAGGTCTCTTCTTCTGGTGATTACAGAAAACACTTTATACTTCAGAGAGAATGGAGATCTGGTCTATAGAATTTGCTATCTACTAAAACAATGGTGATTTCATAGACAAGGCTTCAGAGAGTCAAGTAGTCTGGGGGCATGTCTACAAAGTATTTATTATAAATATACTCATTTTAAAAATGCACTTGGCATTAATGAACATCCTAAAATCCATTGAAAGTGAAATACATTTATTTTTATTTTTATAATTTTTAAAAAATTGAATCACATGGTTTATAGTAGCTATTACATCCAAGTAAAAGTGATTTCTCTATATAACATGGGAAATATATATATATATATATATATATATTAGAATACCCTTTAAATTATAGGATTTTAATTACACATTTTGAGCTGCTAATTGTTTAATTTAAAGGCCCATGTAAGATGTGCCCTTTGAACCCTGATCTTAACTCTGCCAGTGACATGGTATGAGGAAGACAGAAAATCCTTTATTCTCTCAATATCTTAATTTCTTTAACGGGTGAGCAAGGATGGTATTCTCCATCTACTTTTCAGATTGCTTCAAAGGACTGCAGGAAAAACCCTTCCATAATGTTTCAGCTTAAAGATTTCCCTGTATTATATTTTTTTTTCATTTTCATATCCTATTTTCCAAGTTATCTATAAATTCTTACCTTAGAAATTTGTCACATAATTAAATAGCTTTCTCTGAATCATTAGACAAATTAAAAGACTTTGGTTATGGCTAATTATTTATTATATTTGGCAAATATGGCTATTTGGCAAATGTCAGTCATAATACTTGCCTTCCTGAGGTCTGTCTTTTCTTTGTAATAATTAAGACAGTCAGATCAAATTCATTATAGGAATGCAGGCTCTAGTATTCCAGGATATTGTAATATATTGCTGGGAAAGGAATTGTCTGGTGAAATAAAAAATCTGGATTCAACACCTTTTGTGTTCATGGAAAGCATGACACATGATCAATTTCATAATTAGAATTTCATAGGTATTCAGAGCAGAAAAAGTTTTTAGAGATCATCTTATCACCCCACTTATTTACCCACTTGGTATGACCTTGAGCAAGTGATTTAATCTTTAATAAAGTGATCCGAGTTTCTACATCTATAAAATGAAGGTGTTATATTACATGATATCCAAATATTCTTTTACCTTAAACCTATGAACTACATATTACAGAGGTGAATGCCTAGACCCAGAAAAACTAAATAATTTTTCTGAGATTACGCAGATAATTAAGAAGAAGGAATATCCAGGTCCCCAATTTTCTATCTACATAGTTTATAAGACAACACCTGAGCAGTTACAGGACATTTGAATTTGGAGATATGGACTTAAATCCCAGCTCTGTCATTGGCTGGCTGGCAATCTTATGCAAATCACTTTTCTCTGATAATTCAGTTTCCTATCTAACAGGGTTGTAGTGAGAAAAGGTTTTTGCAACCTATCTTAATCCATTTGAAATGAAAGTAAATTATTATTATCAGATGTTCCAGGTACTCCCTGTAAGAATAAAAAAAAAATGAGAAAAGATGATGCATTCATTTATGTAGTCCTTTGTGTTCCCTCCTTTGGAGCTAGTTATAAATCTCTGAGAACATAGAGAATAATGAAATTCTCTTGCTACTAGACCTTCACATCACATTCTTTTCCTCTCCGAAATCCCTCAGAGAAACTTCTCTTGTTCAGCTCTTGTGGAAAGGTGAACATGGTGGGAACACTCCTTCCCATCCCTAAGGAATTCCAAAGTATTGATCAGCAACCAGAGAAAACACAATTGCACATTTTGTCATCTGGTGTCTTTTCCCCCCTAAAGAATTGCTCTCATTTTGAGATTCTTGTCCCTCTCTCTATTCTAGCAGAGGTGAAGGTGGGCTTTATCATCTACCAGAGCCTGGATAAAGGAGGAACTTAGTCCCAGGACCTAAGTATCAATTATTTAAGCATAAGTCTCATTCTTCTGTTGATTCCCAGCAGGTTGAATAAGATAGAGGGCTAATTGCATTTTAGAAAATTGCTATAATGCCCTGGAATCCAAACCTGCCCTTCTTTCACTTATCTCTCCCTCTCTCTCCAAGGACAAATTCCTTCTCTATATGGGAATATTTTGGGGGACTCATCGTATGATCTGGAGGGAGAGGGCAGCAGTAAAGCACTCTCCCAATGGTTTTCTTTTCTTCCCTTACCCACAGAAGTCTCTAACCCAGCATGCTTTTGATGTACCCCAGAGAATTAGGCTGATGATGGTGATTGTTGTTGCTATTTTATTCTCCAACTATGAATTTACAGCATCTTCTCTTCAGTACTTTGTGTTCCTGAGAGCCAAATAAACTCAACGTTTTCTTCCTGCAGCCTTTCATGAATATTAATGTCGTCTTTATTTATTGTTTGGCACAATATGACAAAAATAAAAATGCACTACAGCGAAAAAGAACATGCAACACCCAAAATACCTCACTGCTGTCAAAGTCCCTGTGTCATAGTCATTATCAATGAAAACCTGCTGAAACTCACACTCTGGGCATTCCAATCACTGTGCAAAGTAGCTTGCCAACCACCAACTTTCCTGGGGAAGGATTGCAAATGCTCAGATTGCCCAGAGGATAGCCTCGGCTATTTTAAAGATGTAATAAGAAGTTTTGGCTTGTTATAACTAAAACTATAAAGATCAATGTCAGTAGACCAAAGAAATTGGTGACTATCTTCTACCCAATTCTGTCTTTATAGCATTCTTGTCTTCTACTCTGGAAACACATTCTGATGACATTCTTCTGAAATGACTAAGTTACCACTACTGATAAAAAAGGGAGATCAATGTAGTAAAATGGAAAGCATGATGACCCAGGAGCCAGAGAGACCTGGAATCTATACCTTGCTTTGCCATTAATAACTACTTGTGTATGACCTTAGTTAGGTGAGTCATTTCATCTCTTTCTGTAAAATAAAGAAGTCAACCTGGATAATTCCATTCAGCTACTAAAAGCACTATCTCCTTCCCTATATTTTATTTATTCTGAATATAAAAACATATATTTATATGTCATTTATCTTAATAAAATGTAATCTCCTGGAAGAGATTACTTCACTGTTTGGTTTCTGTAACTCTGGTTCCAGGAACATATAGATTCTTAATAAATGTTAGTGCATTAATTGATTAATGACTTCTATTATCCTTGACATTCAAAAATTCTAGGCACTCACAGAATGATAGATTTAGAGTTTAAAGGAATGCTGGATGTTATCTAGTTCAATCTGCCCCCCCTTTTTTTTAACCAATAAGAAAACTAAGATTTAGAATAGTTATTTGCCCAAGATCAAATGAGCAGTAAATGACAGAACAGGATTTGAACTCAAGTCCAGTGAGTCCCAGGTCAGCATTCCAAGCTAGCATCCTTTCTACTGCCTCAGACTATTTAAAATTATTATATACTAACTGGAAGAGTAGACACAATTTTATTTGCATGTGAATTTCTGGAAATGTTCATTTTGAAAGACAACAAGCCCTATTCAACACCTGAATAAAATGTGAAACCATTCAACATCATTACTATTATCTATGCTCTCATGACTACTAAGCAAACAGGGCTACTCTAAGAAATTCATCCTAAGCATAGTCCTTGATGACATGGTGGGTGCCTTGTTAATTCATCCACTACTACCAAAGGAATGCAAGCACGGTTGCAAAATGAATCTCCTCTTATTCAACTCACTTTTTGAGACCATGTTTGAAGACATAATGGAAACACCCAGAAAGCTGGTGTCAGAATATATTTCTGGCCATCTGGGAACTTCCAAGTAGGCGGACGATAAGCATCATACACAGTGAGGGTGGCAGTCATCCAGGCCCTGCTGTTTTGCCAATGACTATGATATTAAAATCTGTGCCTAATTGCTTTGGGGCCACTGTGCTGAATTGGTATGGTGCCATTGTCCAGGCATTAATCAGGTGTAGACATCAAAGACCTCCAAGAGGACTTCATGAGGATCTCCACACAGACAGCTCAAGATTTTCAAAAGAGAAATATTAGTTGCTGACAAGCATTAGTGAATCTTCATTTACAGAAAGGGCTTTTAATCTGGAGTTTAATTTGTGGATTTTGGACAATTGGAAAACTTCAATTGGTATAAAATAATATCTTGATTTCAATATAATTGGTTTCTTTTGTAATACTATGAGTGTTATTTTATTCATTTAAAGATATTGTTCTGAAAATGCATCCATAAGCTTTATGATAGTTCATGACATATACAAAAAGTCTAAAGGCTCCTGATTTATATGAAATTATTAGTTTAAGTACTGAAAGAGGCCAGCTGATAGTTCTGGTATCAGGAGATTCAGTTGGGAAGTGAAATGTTCTAGGAATTCTTCCCATTCTTCTATGACAGACTAATGCATATGCAAGCTACATAAAGATCCCAGAGTCACAGACTAATACAGCTAGAAGGAACAACCCCCTTCTTTTATGGAGGAGGATTCAGAGAGGGCCCATTGCCCAAGGTCACATAGCAAGTGAGAGTAGAGGCAAGAACTCATGCCTCTTGACACTCAACATCCCCAGTACTTTTCAGTCATCTCACACTGCTTTTGTTCATGTTTTAGGAATTCGAATTTGTCCTTCTCCAGAGAAGAATCAATCCTCTGTTCAAGTTAGCAGGATCCTAGGCATAGAACAGGAAAAAGTCGCCTAATCACTCTTATAACCTTGAGAAGTAGCAGAACTCACCCTGAAGCACTCTTCATTTTTCCCCTCCAACAAAGGCATCCTAGATTCTTTAATTTAGCCAGAAAAAAAATTTATATGTATGATTGTAGTTTAGTCAAGAAAAAAAATAATCATATATGTATGAGTGTAGAAAAGATAAAGCATAGATGATAGCTGTGAAAATTCTTTGAAAAGCTTAGTGATACAAACTTGAGCTACTTTTTTAGTACTGAAATTGCTATCTATGAGTAATAAAATAAATAATATAAAATGCTCAGAAATACTCAGATTTTTCACACTCCCCCAATAAACCCACGAACATTTTAGATTCACAAGGCTAGACAGAAATTTGAAACATTACAATGAATTGTGGTGGAAAAATCACTGGGCTGAGAGCCAGGGATTAACTTCCAGCATCAGTATTTAAGATCTGTGTGAACTTGGTGAAGTCCTTTTATTATTATTATTATTATTATTATTATTATTATTATTATTATTATTATTTACTCTGCCTACTGGTCTTTGAAATATAGGGGTTGTATTAGGTAAAAGATTCCTAACCTGGAATTTGTGAACTTAAAAAAAAATGTATTTAGATAAATGCTTCAATATTCTTGGTTTGGTTTATACTTCTAAGTGTTTTATTTTGTGCATTTTAAAACTATATTCTGAAAAGAGGGCTGTTGGTTTAACTAAATTGTCAATGGAGTCCATGACACACAAAAAGGAGGAATCTCTGGACTAGATGGCTTTTAAGGGAACTTCATGATCTAGAATTAAAAAAAAATTCCTCTTTTTTTCTCTTCCTCTAAGTAGGTTTAGTCATATTATGATAACTAGTATGGATTTAAAAAAATATCTAAGATGGAAAATTCTACATTTTTTATATATGTTTTAGTAATGAGTTTTTGACAAAGGGATACAACCAGGATATCATACTTCTTTGTAGTCTTGTATTTCTTCTTGGTTAGATAAGTTGAAAAATGTAAAGGAAGATCCCTGAATCAGACAATTCTTTTATGCTATTAGATAACCTAAAACAAAGAAAACTTGAGGGAGGACAATGTTAGAAGCAAAAATAGACATGTGCCTTAAGGGAATTTGAAATATAAAGGCAATTCTCCTAGATTAGATAATCCTTCAGGCTTTGTCCTGTTTGTTTAATTCAACAACCATCTCTTAAAGATACAAAAAAGAAAAGAAAATTATGCCGTCTAATGCACTTGGGTGATATAAACTGCACACAAATAAGCATGGATAGGTACTGAACATGAAATTTCATGAACACAGTGAACTTTCAGATGAGGTGAATTCCTCTATTGATATGAGTTGCCATCTTCTTGCAAATGATAGTCTTAAAGACTCATTTGGGACTTGGAGAGATTAGTTGACTTGCTCAGAATTACCTACCGCTACTTGTCAGAAGCAGTATTTGAACCTGGATATTTCTAATTACAACCCCAGTTCTCTATCTATTTTCTCCTCAAAGTACTCAGGAAGGTAAAATGTGTCAGAGGAAAAGGAAAGCCAGTCAGCAGGGTAGTGTAGAGTGGAAAATGGAATGATATGAAATTTGGGAACCTGGGTTCAAATCCAGTCTTTGCTATTTATTTGCTACCTGTAATCTGAGGGAGCTCACTTTTTTTTTTCTTTCCCTGCATATAAAAACTCTTTAGGAAATCTTTAATAATTTTTAAATTTAAAGGGTTCTGAAATTAAAAAAAAGTTTGAGAATGGCTTAGATGATTTCTAAAGTCCTTTCCCTATATTAATCCTATTCTCTCTCTCTCTCTCTCTCTCTCTCCTCTTTCAAAAGATGATTTACAATTATGTACCTTATATCCCTAGAGAGTGACCCAGGACACTGAAAAGTTAAATGTCACAAATACAATATGTATTAGAGGCAGGACTTGAACCTAGTTCTTTTGATTTCCATGTTATGTTACACCATGGTATGACCCTATATTTATAATAATATCTAATAATTACAATTAACATAAAATGCTTTACAAATAATATCTCATTTGATGTTCACCACAACCATGGGAGGTAGGTGCTATTATTATTTTCATTTTACATATGTAGAAAATGAGGAAGATAGTTCATATCACTCATGCCCATTAGACTATAATTTTTTTTTCCATTTTTGTATCCTTAGTGTCTCTATCACTGAATTATCCATAGTAGTTCTTTAAGAACTATGTTCATTAAGAGAGAGTTGTTGAATTGAATAAACAGATCACAGCCTGAAGGAGCTTCTAATCTAGGAGAATTGCCTTATTCCCTTAAGGTATAAGTTTATTTTTCCTTTTCTTTAGCTTAATCCACGTTCACAAAGCAAGTAAATGTTTGAGACTGGATTTCAACTCAAGTCTAATTCCAGATCCTGTTCTCTATCCACTGTTCCATATTTCTTTTTTTTTTTTTTTTTTGCTTTTTGCTGAGGCAATTGGGGTTAAGTGACTTGCCCAGGGTCACACAGCTGTTACGTGTCTGAGACCAGATTTGAACTCAGGTCCTCCTGACTTCAGGGCTGGTGCTCTATCCACTGCGCCACCTAGCTGCCCCTCCATATTTCTTATAAAGAAGTATATAAGAAGTTTAAGGACAGGAAACATCATTTGAAGAAAGGGGATGGGAATAAAGGAGAGGAAAACCCTTTATGGCCAAGCAGAAGAAAGTTAATTAACAGATACTCCAAAAGCTTAGTGTAGTTCTAAGCAAATAAAGCACAGACAGAACTTGTTCTTTTTTCCATTTTTGAAGGGGATAGATGACATCACAAGGGTGATGTCTTAACTGGGGAGTGAATTGGATTTAAGTGAGGCAGAGATGTGCAATCATCAACCTCAGTCTCTCCTCCAGAATCACTGAAATCCAGTAGCTTTGGGGACATAATAGCCATATTTGATTAGACATCATATTGCCTTTTTCATCTTTAGGCTAAACCTCTACAATTTCTTCAACTGGCTCTAATATGACAGAGTTCTGAGTGTCCTCATCATACAGGTTGCCCTCCACTGACTGTGCTCAACTAATCAATCTCTTTCTAAAAATATGGCTCAAAGAAATGATTATAATTCTCCAGCTGTGGTCTGGCCAGGCTAGAGAAAATCAGGACCATAGCATGTAACATGCTAAAGATTATATTTCTATTAATTTAGCCAAAGATTACATTAATTCTTTTCAAAGCTGCATCTCATCTTTGAGTCACATTAAATTTTTTTTCACATGAACTACTTCACTCCATCTTCCAGCTCCCATATTTGTACAACCATTTTTTTTTGAAAACAAGTGTAGGAATTTGCATTTATCTTCATTTAATTTTCACTTCAGCAGATTTAGCACACCATATTAGCCTTTTAAAACTTTCTTTTTCTTTTTCTTCTTCTCTGATTCTGTCAGGTATGACCAGTCATGCTGAGTGTGGCAAAAGACATATATAAATACAGATATAAATATTTTTGATAGAGTGGGTGTAATCAACAGGCAAATTGGATTTTGAATATATCTATGCTTGTATTTAAAAGAAAGAAATTTTTTTTTCTTCCAAATGACTTGTGAGACATAGACGGATATGTCTGGAGATTGTCTTCTTGCATGTAAGTGGTTATAAATCATAACAGGCAAAAATGATAGTGGACAGTAATAACAATAAATATTTTAAAGCTACCTGCTATATGCAAAAAAAACCTTCCTAGCATATATGAAAATATATGACCCTTTTCTCACGAAGTAAGAAAAAAGCAAATAATTATAATGCATATTGGTAGATTACATTTATATTAGAGAGGTTCAAAATAAAGTGCTACATAAAGTCCAGTAAAAAATATTGTTATTCTTTGGGGAAATAATCAAGGGTTTTGTACAGAAGAAAGCATATCAATTGGATTTTAGGGAATAGGTAATTCAATATATTGGGTGTCCCAAAAGTCTTAGTGGAGCTTTATTACCTTAAAGTTTCACTAAAACTTTTGGGAAACTATATAAAGAAAGAATTGGATGACATGAAAGACACTGGGAAAACTTTGAGAAAAGGAAAGAAGTATAACTTCCTAATATGTGTTTTGAAAAGCAAAGATAAGACCAATTTGGCTAGAACATGAAATGTTTTTGTTGGGGGGGGAATATAAACTAAGAGGAGAAAAATAAGGGGAAAGGAGAAGGAGGAGAAAAAAAGGGAGGAAGGATAGAGATAAGAGGGGACAAGGAAGGCAAGGAGAAGAACAAAAGAAGAAGAGGGAGCGGGAGGAGGAGGAAAAGAACAAGATGAAGAAAAGAAGACGATGACGAAGAAGAAAAAAATGAAGAAGAATGAAAACGAAGAAGAGAGAGAAAGAGAAGAAGGAAAGCAAGGAAAGAAGAAAGGAGGGGAGAAGGAAGGAAGAGGAAAGAAGAAATTATTAAGGAAGACACTAGGAACTCACAGACCTGAGATAAAAAGAAGTGAAGGGAAAAAGAGTATTTTAAAGATCTGATAAATAAATTAAGCTATGTGTACAGCTTACTTGTTGAGACACTGCATACCCACACTTTATCTACCTGTGGATTGTTTTTAATGAACACAATAAATACAGAGGAAGTCTAAAAGGGTCAGGGAACAAAGCAGGTGATGCTAAAGGACTAAAGCTATGATGTCTCAGGAAGGACTAATGAGATTAGATAAGACAGTACAGAGTGTGAGCCAGTTGGAGAGGTGTGTCACTGAGGTTTATGTTATATCTTTGTTAAGATTTATTTTGATGTGTCTCTGTGGGAAGCTAAAATCCACACTGGCCCTGGCTACTATAGCTTGAAAATGACCATCTTGAGTAAATCACTTTGCAGCTTCTCTAGACAATTCCTGAGTAAAATTGTATATGTGAGAGCTAAAAAGGAACTTGGTAATCTCCTATCACATGTCCCCACCTTGTATTTTGTATATGAGGGAAAGGAGAGTCAGAGAGTTTATCTGATTGGTGTAGTTTAGACCATGATTTGAAAAACTTTATATTTTCTGCTAGTCTATCAGTCAACAAGCATTTATTGAGAATTTACTATGTGCACAGACAATACAAAGAATGATAAAAATACTGCCTCTTTCTTGGAGTATATGGAAAGGAGTAAAGTATAAGAAGACTGGAAAGGGGAGAAGGGTCCAATTGTGAAGGCCTTTAAATGCAAAAGAGAGGACATTATATTTGACCTTGAAAGTAATAAGGAGTTGCTTGACTAGATCAAGACTACATAGGATAGGTATATTTTGAATTTGTTTAAAATTAATTTTCCAGTGATAATAATACTGTGTTTAAAAAAATCTAAATTCATTAATTATTCATTCTAGAAGCAAATTCAGAAAAGATTGAGGAGAGCACCACACCCAAGAAGTAGATGTGTTTTAGGGCAAGTGGACCTTGATGCCATCTGCTCTTGCCTTCTCTGCCTATGCATAGAGATGTTGGAGACTGAAGTCTCTCAAACAAGTGTAGGTTTACAGAAAAGGGCCTTTTAGAAACAAAACAAACCATTAGAAATAGGTTGGTAAGTACCTGAAAGGCTGCCAAGGCCCCTGCTGAGAAAAGCCAGAGCATTTATAAGGTAAAATGCAGAATGAATTATAGTAAGATCTCTGGAGTTCCTGAAGATCAAGTCCTCCTACAAAGTCATGTTTTCCAATTAGCTGAAGTTTCTTATCTTTTTGGAAACCTCGAGTGCTTTTATTTTAACTAGTTTGAATGAAAATCTTCATAGAATGGTTCAGACGTGTCCCTGACTTCTTGAAAAGAGGACCTGCCACATAATTTAATTTTCTTGGTGATTTAGATTCATTATTATGAATACTAATTAATTGGCAACTCCTGAAGACTTATCAGTCCCATAAGAGTTGCTGATTTGCATTAGTAGAGTTTCTTTCCTGGGAAATCCCCTTCACCAATGAAGTCATAGGTCTGGATGAAATAAAAACAGTAATATACAAAACACTGAGAAATGATCTGCAACATTGAGCTATTGCCCTAATGCCTCTTCAGCAAGAGAGTGATTTGTCCAGAGGCTGTGCTTCTTTTGGCAGTGAACTTGGTGGGTTCTTTAACTTTGGGCTCACTTTTCCCAGGGAAATTCCCTAAGAAATAAAGTGTTATAGAAGGGACTGTACCCAGGTACTGGGGGAAATGCCTTGTAACTTGCTATATTTTGTCAATAAAAATTCCTTTATAAAAGCTAATTAATACTAGTTGGCCAAGAGGAGCTAATCAAAGGTAACAACGATGCTGGAGAGAAATAAATTGGCATTGATTAAATTATATTGAAGAGACAAATTAGGTTTGAAATTGGGATAATGTGCTAGAATGGTGATTGGAGCCAATAGAATTAGAAAGATATTCTTTCTTCCTTCCCTTCCCTTCCTTTCTCTTCCCTTCTCTGTCCTTTCCCTTCCCTTCCCTTCCCTTCCCTTCTATTTCCTTCCCTTCTTTTCTTCCCTTCCATTCCCTTTCCTTCCTTTCCTTTTCTTTTCCTTCCCTTTCATTTTCCCCCATCCCCCATCCCTCTCTTTTCTTTTTTAAAATGTCATTCATTAATTAATTTTACATTTTAAGTTCCAAACTGCCTTCCTTCCTCCCCACCCTGCAATAGAGAAGGCCACCATTTGATACAGAGCACAGATACAGACAGACAGACAGACAGGCAGGCAGACAGGCAGACAGACAGACAGACAGACACACACACACACACACACACACACACACACACCAGACCATGCATACTTCTAATTATTAGTTTTTGCTCTGGAGATGAATAACATCTTCTTTCATAGGTTCTTTGTAGTTGATTTGAGTATAATACTCAAAATAAATCAGTCATTCACAGTCATTCTTCCAATATTGCTATTACTATATGCAATGTTCTCTTGGTTGTGTTCATTTTACTCTTCACTATTTCATGCAAGTCTCCATATTTTTTCTAAAACCAATCCTTTTCTTCCTCCCCTTCCTCCTTAGAATCCTAAGGATGTTTGTTCTAGGGGACTCAACATATCAGCAGGAGTGGAAGTTTGGATAAAGACCCCAGGAGTCTATGGAAGCCAGAGTGAAGACAGAGAAGTCTGCAATCTCTAGGTAAAAATATTTTCTGGATTTAAAAACAAAACATCATTTTCATTTTTAAGTCATGAATGCTAAGGGTATTCAAAAATTGGATGCTTTTTAGTTGTAGCCATTCCCATAAGAAAATCCAAAGTTACTTATTGGTAAAACTCATGCCTTAATATGATTCTCCTTTCACAAGGTACAGTGGAGAGGAGAGAGCAGGGAAATATGATGAAGCTTTAAGTAATGGGAGAAAATAAATTTTGCTGATACCAACTCATATAATGTTTATAAATCAAAGGTTATTCTTTGACAGGATAATAGCCACTCCCAAGTCATCCACCGTTTTATTTACTGGGTGGAAATTAGACCTGCCAAGGACACAGTAATACAAACCTTGACCAAGTAGCAAGTGAGCTGCCCACTAGAGCTGCATAACTTGCCATGGAGGAATGCGGGAAACCAATCCTTGGGTCTGTCCTTCAGAATGAAGGATAACTTGGAGAAATATCCCCCCAAAGGTGACAGTGTGCTGCTGCATTTGATGATAGACATGCAGCTCCACCTCTGTCACGGATGCTGACCACGATGCAGACATCCACTGAGAGCTCTGCTACGGGTGACTTGGAGGGAACCTGAACTTCCTCTGGACCCATAAAAATCACTGAAGAAAGAAGAAGAAACAAAGTTTTCCTCTGGGGAGAAATGAGCACCAGGCTCATTCTTCCTTTCAGAAGAAAAGAAGTGGAGAAAGAACAGATGAAAACTTTGTAAAGTCATAGGAAAGGCAAGAGGTTGTAGTAGGAAGATTAGTTAAAAAAACAAGAGAAGATTGACAAAAATGAATATCCAATATGTGATTTTCAGTACACATAGTAAAACTTCATTAATTCAAAGTCTATTAATTGATCACTTGTGTGCATGTGCAGACAATGATGCATGTGAGATGTATGATGAAATGAAGTCCTGACTAGGAGTGAGAAGGGCTGAATTCTAATCTGAGATTTGTTATTAATTCATTTAATGACCTTGGAAAATCCATCTGATTTTTGGCCTCAGGTTTTTTTTTTATCAGTAAAATGAAGGGATTGGACTAGAAGATTTCTCTGTGGGCTTCTACCTCTAACCTCCTAACCTACAACTATATAGTATTTTAAGGTTTGAAAAGCACTTAAGACATATTATCTCTTTTAGTCCTCCCAGTAAATTAGTGAGGTATTCCCATTTTACAGATTAAAAGTTGAGACTCTGTGAGGTTAAATGCTTTGCCCAGGATTATAAAATTAAGCATCAAAAGCAGGATGCCTAATTTAGAATTTGTAATAATTCTTGCCAGAGCCTGGTTTATTATTAATAATATAATATAATTCAACAATCATTTATTCAAACATGTATATTATGCTAGAATTATATAGTAGAGACAGAAAAATCTGGCTTCAAGTCTAACATCTAATTCTGAACAAATCACTTAACCTCAGAATCTCATGTAACTCTCCTGGATATTTGTTGCAGAAGAGTAGCTGATGTGGATCAGCAGGAAGGTTACACACTGAAAATTCTGTATAGTAAAGAAGTCACAATTCATAGGAAAGATGGAAGGAAGGGAGAAGGAAAAAAGAAGGAAAGAAGAAGGGAAGGAAGGAAAAAGGAAGGAAATAAAAAAAGGAAAAGAGGGAGAAAGGAAGTAGGAAAAATGGCAGCACTGAGCTAGGTATTTGGGATGCAAAGTCAAAAAAGAAAGTGTTTTAATATAGATTTAGGGGAGATAGCAATGATTTTGAAGTCCCCTGATTTTAGGGGTGCTCCTGTTCTAACAATAAATCAGTAATCCTAAATCTTCTGATTTTGTAGTCTGCCTCCGGGACTTCCCACACTCCCAATCTAAGAACAATAATCTGCCTGATTCTGAATAGACCAATCCTCAATTTGTTGCTGACTGTAAAATAGCTTCTGACCTCAGGATAGTCCCAGGGACCAAACTCTGGAGACTACCACTCCTAGTCCTACCTCAAGGGCACAGAATTAGCTTGTCAATAATAGAAAGCTGGATAAAAGCCTTCTTTTTCTCTTTTAGCAGTCTGCTAAATTCTCTTGGAATTTAGTCAGCTTGTAATGGCCTTATAATTACAACAAAACTTTGCCCCTTCTCCAGGAAATGGGTTCAAATCTGCAAATTCTTTTGAGACACCTTGTGACACCGGTCTATGACCACAAACTTTTGGGGTCCCCTTCTCAACCTCAACAAATACAGTCCTTGACCTTTAAGAATTTTCATTCTATTGAAAAGAAAACAATCCATTGAGTAGTAAATAGAAAAGTCTCTTTTTCTTCTCCTTTTCTCCCTCTTTCCCTTACTCCCTTTCTCCCTCCCTCCTTCCCTCCTTTCCTCTTGTTATATCTCAGTTTCCTTGAATTGTTCTGCCTCAGTTCCTAGTGGCAACTTCCCTTCCTGGTCATTAGGATTGAGATAATTAGGGCTGGGAGCTCTGGCCACTGCATTCCAAAGAGTCATAAAACTCCAGATGGCTTATCTTAAATGCCTAGATGACCCTCCTATCTTTCTGTTCTCAGATTTAGTGTTTCCTAGTTTCTTCCCAACTTATCAGAATTTATGATCCTTCCTTACTCCCAACCTATCAGAACTGAATTTATGGTCCTTTCCTGGAACTTCTATCCCTCCAGGGCTGTACCCTGCCCTTGCCTTTGTTTCCCTATTGCTGGAACTCTATAAGAGTCTCTGGAATCTCTTGGATACTTTGAGACAAGAGTTAACATGGCTGCTAGTCCAAAGTCTCCACTATTAAAATTATTAAAAATCTTTAATCTCTATCTTGCCTCAGTTTTTCCGGAATTATACTCCCTCCTTTCCTTCCTTCCTTCCTTCCTTCTTTCCTTCTTTCCTTCTTCTGTCCCTTCCTCTTTCCTTCATTCCTTTCCTACATCCTTCCTTCTCTCCCTTCCTCCTTTCTTCCCTTCTTTCCTTCTTTCTTCCCTCTCTTCCTAATTTCCTCCTTCCCTCCCTCCCTTTCTCCTTCTTTCTTTCTTTCCTTCCTTCCTTCCTTCCTAGCTAGAGTAGAAAATATGTGCTGACCACTAAGAAATGGGAGAATGGGCAGGCAATTGGTGCAGTGAATAGAGCACCTATCCTGAAGTCAGGAAGACCTGAGTTCAAATCTGATCTCAGACACTTAACACTTCCTAGCTGTGTAACCTAACTTAACCCCAATTGCCTCAGCAGGGGAAAAAAAAGGAGAATTTGGGAAGGTTTCTCATAGGAGATTGAAGAAAGGGATTCTACATGGTAGAGGTGAGAAAGGAGACCATTTTAGTTATGGGGGTGATCTTGGGCAGTCATAGATGCTATATTATTCCAAATGGTCCTCAAACAATGTAGGACTAAAGCAGGGCAGGTGTCTTTTTATTTTTAAAATGACTTTCTTTTTTTAACCTTTTTATTATAAACCTGAGAAATACCAGTCAACATGAACATTTCATTTTATAAAGAACAGAAAAAGCAGAGGGCACATGAAGCTGTGGATTTCTACAATGTTCAGCTTGCTGTTGTTTCTGGATAGCTTAAATTTCAGCTAGTAGCTCCAACATAGCCTTACTTCCCTGTGGTTCCTTCTGAACTCAGATTTTGAGAGCTGGAATGGATCTCGGTGACTATTTAATATAGCCTGCATGCCAAAGGAACTCCAACTATCACTTACCAGAAAAGTAATAAAGTTTAAAGACTCCAAAGGAATGGAATCTGCTACTTTTCTGGGTGATCTAACCCATTTTAGACAGCTCTAACTGTAAAAAAGTTTATCCTCATATTACCCTCAATTTGTCTCTTTGTAAGTTCTACCCTATGCTCTTAGATGGTGAGTATTTTTTGCTAGTTGTTATTGTTTTGTCATTTTATGGATAAGGAAACTGAGGTACAGAGGATTTGCACATTACTAAGGCAACAGGCATTTATTAATGTACCAGGTACTGTGCCAAGTATTGGGAACACAAATACAAGCAAAAAAGGACAGTCCCTGTCCTCAGAGAGCTCACATTCCTCTCTAAGAGGAAAGATAATACAGAAAAGAAAAGTAGAAAAGAAAAGGAAAAGACCCTGGGGTAGAAGTGTGAAGGAGAGAGTCCAGAAAATTGAGTAGAGACCAGAGAACAATGAAGACATGGCCCCTAGGCAATCCCCTTAAAAGGAAAGTCCTAGAAGTATCAAGTAATCAGACTGAAGGGTTATAGGGATTGCCCATACTGTCATTACAAGGAATTCAAGGGAAGAGAGTGAACTTCCAAGGTGAGGAGTTTGCTATATAATAGTAATAGGATTGGGCTGACTAAAGTTTAACAACCAGCCCTCTAGGGGAAAACAAATGATGTATCCACAAGATGCTTTAAGGTTTAATATGCGTTATTAAGATTTTCTGCATCACTTTCTTAAATCTAAACAACCAGAAAAAAAAAAAAGTAAATCCAGTCTTGTTTTGTAATCCTTGATGATTTCTAAATTGTAAACACTTTTACTAAAGATTCAACAATAGACTCTTGAGTTAGTTCAAACTGGCTACAGTTTACCCTTCCATGGTAGAGAACGTCAAAGGTCAGGAGTAATAAGACTTGTTCAAAATAACACACTTAGTAAGTCATGGTGCCAAGACTAAAAGAATTTGAGTTGCTTAAAGCCAAAATCAATATTCAACATACCAGCCCTTACTTAGCATATTGCTAGGTTCATGTTTGTTTGTAGACCCTCTTGGAAAACAAGGTTTGCTTAGCAAATTAGCAATGTAAACAAGATTACAAGGGGAAGGGGGACATTTGAAAGCAATTTGTCCATTTAAGTAGGTTAATCACTTTAGAAGCATCCATTTACATAAAGTAATTGTTATACTAAATACAAATTATTCTTATATATTCCAAAAGGAGGTCCCTAAGGACTGCTGCTAGAATATACTTTGATGGCCTAAATAAGCTGAGGGTGACTGTACATGAAATAAGAATTTTGAACCAGTTTTTTTTTT
>JAJPUD010020601.1:0-24399 GCA_023553655.1 Myrmecobius fasciatus | reverse complement strand
AGAGTTGGAATGCACTCTAGAAGGCATTTAGGACAGTGGTTCTCAAACTTTTGCTCTCAGTATCTTTATACTATTAAAAGTTATTGAGGATATGTCCAAAAAGGTTTTGTTCATGTGGATTGTATTTGTAGATATCCATCACATTAGAAATAAAAACTAACTTTGAATTTGTAGACCTTCTAGAGAAAGGGTTTCAAAGACCCTCCTCCCCCATGGATTCTCTGGACCACACTTTGAGAACCACTTATCTAGGACAATTCTCTCATTTGTTCATTTTCTCATTCAACAGACATCTGTTGAGTTCCAATGACATGAGATATCCTGGGCTAGGCACTGAAGAAAATATGAAGATCAACAATGCATGGACCTTGTCCTTAAGGAGCATAAAATCTAGCTTGGGAATAACAAGTGAAGCACATAGCTATAAGATGAGATAAAATATGTCAATTAATGTGAGAGTGGTGAATGAGTGCTAGGAATTAATATGAGGTCAAGATCATTTTTTGCCCTTTTGTGTATATGTGTGAAAGCTTCAGAAAAGACACGACATTCAAGCCATGATTGGAAAAATGGCTAAGATTTCAACAGGTGGAGATGTGAGGGACATCAATCTATGCATTCATTAGCTATGGTGTGAGCAAAGGCACCAAAGCAGAATGAAAGGATTTGTTGGGGAATGAGGAATTGCCTAGCTTGAAGTTGTGAAGAAAGCTGTAGAGTTTGAGGGGAATTAGACTGACTTGAGGTTGGAAATGTAGGTTGACACTAGATTTTAGAGAGACTTGAATATAATAAGGAGTTTTTGAAGAATTTTGAGTAGAGGAGTAAAATGATGAGTCAACCAACAATAAACTTCAACATTTATTCATTGATAACTATACATAAGGCATCCATCTAGGTGCTGGAAAAATCAAGGCAAAATGATTCCTCCCTTTTAAGGAGCTTACATTCTAACTAGGGGAAGGATGGAGGTTAAAAGACAAAATCATTCACAGGAATTGGTGATGACTGAGGACTAGAGCTGGGTGTGGGCTGAGAAGAGAATCAACAATGAGTTTTTTTTAAGACTTGAGCACTTAAGGGAAATGTGGTGCCACAGAAACTGAAAGAGAAGAAGAAACTGAGTTGAGAGAGAATACGAGTTTGATTTTAGATGTATTTAAGTTTGAGGTGTGGTGGGAATAGTCGACTATAGACATCCAGCAGGCAGCTGGAAATACAAGTCTGAACAATAAGGGCCGAAGATACATATTTTGGCAATCATTTGCAAAAAAAAAGAGGAGGAGGAGGAGAAGAATTAGAGGAAGAAGAGGAAGAGGAGGTGGAGAATTAGAGGAAGAGGAGGAGGAGAAAGAGGGAAAAGGAGGAAGAAGAGGGGGAAAAGGAGAAAGTGACAAATTGAAGCTTTGTTAAAAAATGAGTTCTTCAAGGAAGAAGATTTTATAGAAAAAAAGAGAGACAAGGCCAGAATCTTGGGAAAGAACTATATTAAGAGGTCAGGACAAATAAGTGAGGCAAATGATGATCAATTGTGATGAATATGACTCTCTTAAACAATGAGATGTTTCAAACCAGTTCCAATTGTTCACTGATGAACAATTCATATTTTTTGGTATATGAATGTTATACAATATTATTGTTCTATAGGAAATGACGAGCAGGCTGATTTCAGAAAAGCTTGTTAAGAATTACATGAACTGATGCTAAGTGAAGTGAACACTGTATACAATAAGATTATGTGATGATCAACTATGATGGACCTGGCTCTTTTCGACAATGAGGTGATTCAAAGCAATTCTAATAGATTTGTGATGGAAAGTACATCCAGTGAGACAGGACGATGAGATTGAATGTGGATCAAAGTATAGTATTTCATCTTCTTTTGTTTGTTAATATTTGGTTTTTTCTTTCTCATGTTTTCCCCCTCTTGATCCGTTTTTCCTTGCACAGTATGAGGAATATGGAAATATGTTTAAAATAATTGCACGTTTAGCCTATTGCTCGCTATCTTGGGGAGGGAAGGAAAAGAAGAAAAATTTGGAAGGTTTTGCAAAGGTGAATGTTGAAAACTATCTTTCCATGTATTTGAAAAAAATGAAATACTATTAAAAATAAATTAGAAATGAAGATAATGTAAAAAGATATTAAGTTAAAAAATAAAGTTAAGGATTCTGAGGGGAGGGGGAAGAAATGGTCAGAGATAGGAGGATGATATTTGGGGAATCAAGTTCATCAAGTCATTTAATTCAATTCTACTATTTGACAGATGAAAAACAAACTATTTCATAGAAGTAAGCTTGGAAAAACAGGTTCAGAGATGAAAATGCATTTTTCTCGTAGGTAATCCATATGAAAGAATCAGGACTAGAATACAGTTCTCTTACTTCCTAGTCCGAGGCTCTTCCCACCACATCCGGAAAACCCGAAATCTGATAGAACACCAGTCGCAGAAGGGGCTAAATCAGTTCCCCTCCCTTTCGTTACTTTCCCCGCCCACTCGTTACCAGTTCTAAGGAGCGCAGGTCTTTCCTTTTTCCCTGATGACCCAGAAGCCTCTGCACCAGCCTTCTCCACGTGCGCCTTGTTTACCCACGTGGTGCGTAAATCCCGCCCTAAGGGCCCAGCCTTTCTAAACCCGGTCCCTCCAATTTAAAACCTTAAGGCCCTGCTGCAAGATCATATTTAGGACGCACTCCTTCCTGCTCACCTGGAGCCCCTGCCAAAGAGACCTTGGACCCAGAGGCTGGGAACTGGGGCTTTGCCGTGCTTGCTCCATCCTGCTTTAGGCCGACGGGCTCAGGCTACGCCGCTCCCTGCGGGGCTGCCCTAGGTCGGGCTCCTCATCTTTCGCGCACTGAGCTGGGTAGGGTCCGGCCTGAGATATAGTTCTGGCGTCACCTGGGTTTCCTGCTCCGGACTTAGCGGAAATCGGAGTGGGCGGGCGCAAGTCGGGAGAAGCTGAGGATGGTTGGACTGAGGTGGAAAAAGAACCCAGAACTTCGACTCGTCCAACCCGTCCTCCCACCAGATTTCATCCGCTATGAGAAATTGCCCTTGTTTGTTTATCAAGGTGTGGGGAAAGGAGACTGAAGTTATTAACCTCTTAGTGTATACGTGGGCGTCCAGACATGTATGTATGTGTGCAGGCATACATTTACCATCAGTCTACGAGTACATATGTGCACACACACACATTCCTTCCATCTTATTCATTCTAGTAGAATATAAGCTTACAGCGAGCAGGAAGTGTTTCACTTTTGTTGGTGTCTCCAGCCTCTTAGTACAGGATTTGACATATAGCAGTTGAATGGTTTTTAGCTAATTCAGTCTTCAAAGTTTAGAAAATTATGTCTTATCTGAAGTTTCTGCTTCTCCTGCCCCACTCCCTACAATCTTATTAAATGTTGGTTTTTATTTAATTTATTCATTCAGAAACTTCAGTAACCCTTGTGTTTGTTTCTGTTAATGACTGTCCTATTAGGTGCTATGCTCTCTAATGCCAGGAACTGACCCCATCTATCTTAAGTTTTCTATTTCCCCCCAGCATCTAACCCAGTGCTTTGGTAAATGTTTGTTGAATGAATGTTGGACATTCATCTTTTGGATGCCCATTCTAGGGAAGAAGTGTGTTACAGGTGGTAGAGAAAACAAGGATTCTTGCCCACAAGAGTTATCCTTGAGTTTGTAGCATTGCTTTTTCAGTACATATTGCAGAGTATCAAGTATTCTCAAGCAAAGAATACTCATTGGAAACCTTTGGATCTTTGAGTCAGGAGAGACTATAGTTCAACTCTTGCTTACAAGATGTGAGTCTGTAGGAGAGTTGCGTCATTTTCCTAAGCCTCAGCTTCTTTATGTGTAAAATGGGCATGATAATATCTGTGGTACTTACCTCACAGCACTACTGTGATGTTTCATTGAGATTTAGGCATGTGCAGAACCATGTCAAAGTATTATATAAGTTTTAACTATTGTCATAATATTACTCAGGTCAGCAAGTATTTATTAATCACCTACTATGTGCCGGGTACCATGCTAAGCACTGGACATACAAAGAAAGGCAAATAACAGTCCCTGCCTTCAAAGAGCTCCCAGTCTAATAAGGAGACAACATGCAAAGAGCTTTATACAAACTAGCAACAAGCAGAAGGCACCAGCTTTAAGGAGGATAAGGTAGAAACTAGCTGAAACTTGAAGGAAGCAAGAAAAGTTAGGAAGGAAAGATTGAGAAGGAGGAGAGTTCTAGGCATGGGAAACAAGAAGTGAAAACGAATTGAGTTGGGAGTTGTATTGTCTTGTACAAGGAACAGCAAGATGGTCAGTATCATTAGATACCTGTTTATTTGAATGGGTGGGGGAGGGAAGCTAATATAAGGTAAAAAGATTGCAGAGGTAGGAAGGGATCCGGTTGTAGAGGGCTTTAAAAATCAAACAGAAGGTTTTATATTTGATCCTAGTTGCAATAGGGAGCCACTGTAGTTGTTTGAATTGTATACTAGCTACTTATGTGACCTTAGTAAGCTAAGGGGAAAAATTGGTTTACAGAGGATGTAGCTGAGTCAGCTCAGATGAAGGAATGCAGTAAAAACTCCAGGTAATTCAAGTCCTTATCCCACTTGAATTACTAAATGATGTTGTCTGCTGAAGAGATCAACTTCAGTGTGGTGAGTGGGACTGGAAGTAGAGATATTAATTCAAAGCGTTTTGTTTCCTTTTGGGAGCTCTGGCTTTGGACTTCCCCCAGACCAGAGGTGGATTCAAAGAATGTCAGAGCTGGTAGGGCACTTTGAGAACATCTGGCCCATTATTTTATAGAAAAGAAAACTGGGGTCCAGCAATAAGTTGCCTTAGGCCACACACTGAGCTGGTAGCAAAGCCAACTAGAACTCGGCCTTCTGTCTTGTCTTTCATAGGGAATAACCTCCAGTGTTGGCCACTCACAATGGGGGATCCATTCCATTAGAACAAAGGCAGTACTGGGATTATAATCTGCCAGAAATTCTGGAGATTCATCAACACAAACATAATGAGTCCTTTAAATGTTTCACCAAAGCTCATTTTTTATGGCAGGGCAATTGTAGGCTAATCTTTGTCCCAGGTGTGGAAATCTCTTTCATAGGACTTTTTTTCCCCTTCTCTTACAGTGTGGAGTAATTTGGTGATTGATGAATCACTGACCAAAGGAAAGGAAATGCTAGTAATTCTCATTGCTTCTCCTTTCCCCAGGATGCTAAAGCCCCCTGGATGTTCACAATTTATTTCTGGAGAATTGAACTACATCCATGTTCTATCTCCAGATTTCCCAGTAGACTGTCAGTGCCTCACAAGTGACAATAGAAGTTGTGTGGGTTTGTTTGGATTAGTCTCTGGGCAGGGAGCCCAATTTTGGTTCATTTATGTCCCAAAGTCTGTTTCTGAAACAGGACACACTTTTCTAATATTACCCCTTCTGAAATAGCTTCTACCTCACTAGCTTGGCAGTAGAAAGTTAAAAGAAAAATAAATAAAAAACATTAACCAATAATTTGGTTATCTTTTTTCCTGGTCAAGCCCTCCTATAAACTTCAGGCTCTTTTTCTGCCTCTCCTCTGCTAGTTCCCCTCCCCTTACACATACAAAGGAAAAAATTTGAAGAAGCTGATAATAGAAGGAAAAAAAAAGGAGGGCAAGCACCTATCTCTCTGGGTGGTGGTTTCTCTAAAATGAGGGGATTATAGTAGGTGAATCCTGAGTTCCTTCCAGCAGTGACATTTAAAGATTCTTTTATGAGTATTTCAGTGATCCTGGAGCTCCCAACTTTCTGAAACCAAAGATTCTCTTATGAAGTCATTTCCCCCCCAAGCCAACAGAAGCCTCTCCCACCTCCTTATTATCATGTTGAGGAGAGATAAGAAGAAATGAAGATTTTCATTGGTGCTTATTTTATTCTTTTTCTTCTCTGTCTCCCTCCATAGCTAGATGGTGAATGAATGGCCTGTTTTCCCAGGTACAAAATCAAGCTGTTGACAAAGAAGTTAATGCTGTCTACTTGGGCCTCCAGGATCTAGTAGGAGATTAGTTGAGGAATATGTGCAAAAATGAGTCAAAAGATAAACAAGGAGGGAGGTGTGTATGTGTGTGGGTAGGGTAGAGTGGGAGGTTTCCTGGAGGAAGATTGAATTATCCTCCTAAATTTAGGAAATGGGATGAGACAAATAGAAAGGAAAGAAAGGTAGATGCCTTCTCAGTCCTTCTCTATTTCAGACCACCCAATTCTAAATTAATCTGACTTCTATTGATATTTACTATCAAAGGGGAGAGAGAATGTCTCCCTGAAGTTGTAGAGTAGCTGACCTTGGAAAATTCCCCATTAATGTCACTATTAATACTACTACATAATGTTTTACCATTGAATGAAATCTTTCTAGTAAATTTATTATCCCTCTCACTCTCTTGACCCTTATCCTACTAGTTATCTTTGCAAGTCTATGTATGACTGGACTATGAACTCTTATCAGGACATGAATCCAATGAGGAATCACAGGATTTAGATCTGGAAGGGACTTTAAGAGATTATTTGTTCAATCTCTCCATTGAGGATACTATGATCTACCGTGGGCAAATGAATTTTTATTTATTAGTATTAATATTTATTATTAATTTTTAAGGTCATAGAGGCAGTGGTAAGAAATGCATGGGTTTGATCCTAGATCCTTTGATTGGTATTTATGATCAAGTGTGCCTCTTTCCTTGTATTAAGCACCATATAGGAGGCCATATAGCCTCCTATATGGTGCTTAATACAAGGAAAGAGGCACACTTGATCATAAATACATAATTAATATTTATTAATTGATTGAAGTTCCTTTTTCCTTGGAATTTCCCCTCATAATCCCAAGGTTCAAGTTCTTCTCTACTTTGTACCTGAGATTTGAGGGTAAGGCAAATCCATACTAATAAAGAAAATGGATTGGGGAGGCAGGGAATGGAAAATATAATTCAAAGAAACGGAAAACTACCATAGCAGTGTCATATGTAATAAAGATTACTGGATTCTGAATTAAAGGATCTAGGCTAGAATGCAAACTGCTGTTGGACAACCTTGAGCATGTTCTATAATCTTGATGGAATTCAATTTCCTTGTCTATAAAAGTTAGGGGTTGGATTTGATGGCCTTTAAAATCCCTGCTGGTTCTAAACCTATGATCCTATGATCCCATTTTAACTTACAGCTTCAACACCACCTGCCCAGACCTAAAAAGGGTTGCTAAAAAAGAGCAGAATTTCTTGGCAACTTTTTAGAAGTAGGTTGCCAAATTGCTGACTCCTGCTCTTCTTAGGAGAGGGGTTGGCTAGGGGCACAGACAGGATTTCCTTGACATGAAACTTTCTCTTCAACTCCTTCTACCAAAGATTCCCTTCTAGCTCAAAAATTCTGGTTCTGAAATTCACTTGAGTTAACAAGCCTCTATTTTAACATGCAAATACCTCCTAGGAGGGCTAGGCTTGATGACAGTTCCCATCTTGGATGGATTACTTTAATCAGACAATCAAGTTACTTTCCTTTAAAGCTGGGGAGGAGTAAAATTTTGAATGAAAAGGATGAGAGGAAGAATAATTTAGGAAGGTAAGGATGAGAGCAATGAAATTTTCTAGGGGGAACCCAGGGAAAGTGGAGAAGTCATTCAAAGGGAGGTGGGAAGAAGCTAAAGAAAAACTTCAGAAATTGTAAAAGTGCCAAAAGTTAATAGTGTCTTGTTTTTGCTTTATTGATAGGGATAGGTACCACTTAAAAACTGGTTGTGTATGGGGCAGCTAGGTGGTGCAGTGGATAGAGCACCAGCCCTGAAGTCAGGAGGACCTGAGTTCAAATTTGGTCTCAGACACTTAACATTCCCTAGCTGTGTGACCCTGGGCAAGTCACTTAACCCCAATTGCCTCAGCAAAAAAAGCAAAAAAAACAAACAAACAAAAAAACCTGGTTGCGTTATTAGTGTTTGTTATGACCAAAAGGTAGAAAAGGAAAGAGAGAAGAAAAAGAGGAAGAGCCTAAATATTAATAAATGCCCAATGAGTTCTCTGTTTAATGTCCTTTTCTCCTTTGTTTTTTTCCTTCCTGCCCTTAGAACTCTCCCCATTCTGAGGGCTATCTCTTAAGTTTCTGCTGTCTTTGTGATCCTGGCTTTCTGGTGGATGTCAGCTAATTCTCAGAAAAGCCTGAGGATCCCATAAAGGATGTGCAAGAAGCCTTAGAATTCATGTAAACCATTCATCTCTCCCCAGCCCTCTACTACCACTAGCACTACTATGAGAGAGAGAGAGAGAGAGAGGGAGGGAGAGAGAGAGAAAGGAGAAAAAAACACATACTCTTCAGTTTCCAGAGGGAAAAAAGAAAAATCAAAAATCAAGTGAAACAAACACCTAAGGTCATATAGATAGTAAATCTCAGAACAGGAATCTAAATCCAGGTTTCTGGAACGAAATCTAGTGCTCCTTCTATTATTTCAAGATCTTCCTAATCCAATCATTGGATTCCACTACTAGATTATGGCCCTCCACTGGGCTTCTACTGGGTTTCTTGAAATAGAATATATCCCACCCTATAAATACTTTGTTTTCTTCTGACACTCCCCACCACCATTAATCTTTATCTTTTCTAAGCAATCTGCCCTGCCCTAATGTTTTCCCAAGTCTCTGAGCAGTTTTGGTCTTAACTACATCACAATTGGCTGGGTCTTCACATGGTAAACTGTGCTAATCTATAGTTTTCATCTCAGAAATCCATCAAGAAGAGGATATCAAGAGAAATACATACTTATTTAGAGGCCCAATCAATAAATTATTTTGATGTTTTTTGTGTCTTCAAGGGATACTTTTTCTCCTGACAATGGCTGGCAGTGGACACACCCTCCCTCTATAGGCTGTTGCAATTAGATTTGGGTTCAATTGTTATACCTCAATTTTGACTGCCTGAACCAGCTCTTCAAAAACTATTTGTGAATTGATGTCCTAGGATTTGTTAATTGTTTAATGCCAAAATAAAGTATGGATTTGGGAGAACTGAGATATCCTTCAATGTCACTTTGAATCTGTGGTGCCTTTGCCAGGGATGGTAGGGATATAAGACTTGGCTTGTGATTCTGAGGTGGTCCTACCTCAAAACACACTTTTTTCCAAAGGAAATAATAATTAATATTTTACTGTTTAGCATGCTGTAATTTACTATTTAGTGTTATTTTTCATATGTGTGATAATTCTATCCCTAACTTGGAAACAAGGAACAATTTAGGGTCAGCTTAGAAACAGGTCCCAGGGATCTGTGCTTTTTAGTATTTTTATCAAGGATTTGAATAGAAGCTTCAGATTTGCAGATGATATAAAGTCAGGAATAATAGCTGACCCTCCAGATGACAGGATGGAAAAAGATTACAGTAGACTAAAAGGTTGGGCTGAATCTAATAAGATGAAAATTTATAATGATAAATGTAAACTCATGTCTTAGCTCAAAAAATCAATGATTAGATATCCATTATTTTTAAAAAAAACTGTATATTTTAAGGAAAATTCAACAAAATATGATAAGGCCATCCATAACACAAAAGCCAATGCAAATCCCATTAAGAAAAGTATAATGTCTATAAGTAGGGAGGTAACAGTTCCACTGTAATGTATCCTGGTCAAATACAGAAGATTCTATCGAAAACTGAGCAACACATTTTAGGAAAGTTATTACTAAAATGGAAAACAGTGAAGAGACAGTGAAGGACAATGTGAGGATCATATGAAAGGACTGGCATGTAGTCGGGAGAAGAGAAAATTTTAATAGTAAGAGGAATCAACATATAGTTGTTCAAAAGTGTTAATAGGTTCTTAGGAAAAGAGCAGGTAGATGCTCACCAAAGGTCTTCAAGGAAAGGCTTAATTTTTAATTGTTAGTGACAGACACTATGAAAGCAATTTGTGATCAGGTGCAGCTTAAATTCAAGTTTCTTTGGAGTTCCTTAGAACAGAGGTTTCAAACATATTAAGATGTGCTTGGGAAATATTTAATAAAATTAATAAAAACACAACAAGATATCAATAACCTTACATTTTGAGAGTAAGTCAAAAGTAAGATCCATAGGGATTCTTATGTATTAGTGATACCCATTTCTATTTCATTTTGACACCATTGCCTTACAACTTGTAGATTCTGTGATTCTAATTCATATGTCTCTCATGGACAATCTTGTCTTTCTTGTAGCTTTCACAACACCTATCTACAGAGCCGGGTACTATTGAGTAGGTATTCCATAAACCCTTAATGATCAATTCTTGATATAGTGGGAGGAAAAAATGCTAAATTTGAAGCCAAAAGATCCCAGTAAAAAGGCCAGCTTGCTACCTGTGTGATCTTGGGAAAGCTGCTTCACCTTACTCAGCTCCCTCATCTGTAAAATGAGAAGGTTGGCCTAGATGATCTCAAGCATTCCTTCCAGTTCTAAAATGCTATGATTGATTGATTGGAAATAGCTGTCCCCTGAAATAACCCAACACCGAACATTTGGCTGTCCTTGTAAGGAGCCGCAAAGGAAATGGACCCTGAGCAATGCACACAGTGCTATGTGAGACCCTATCCTTGGACAGACTTTCAAAGGCAGCAGTGGAGATCAGATGTTCATTCTTCTGCCTTCTCCTGAAAGCTACCCAACACCCCACTGAATGGTGAACTTTCCTGAGGCGGGAGATGCCGGCCCTCTGCAGAGTGGGGCTCTGGGCTGGAATGCGGACAAAGCCCCCAGAGTCCCCTCCCTGGAGCAGGGCAATGGGGTGCTGGGCTCTCCTGTCCTGTTCTCTTGCCCTCTTCATCTCACACCCACTCTTTTCCCTTACTGGCAGCTCTGGAACTGAGGAAACTTCTCGATTCAAACATGAGAGTAAATTTTGGCAATAGCCATAAATTGAGATGACTTGATAAAATATTTCTTGTTTTCTCAAGTTTACATAGACCAAATTTTCACTGTTGCTATGGGGTAGGTTGGCAGAGAGATGAAAATAAATCTGTGTAATTTATTTTTTCTATGCGTGAAGTATATTTCCGCTTATTTCACACACACACACACACACACACACACACACACACACACAGGCTTTAATAAAATACTTAAACCCCTTTAATGCACTCTGTGGAAGGAATAAATATGTACTGTACTTTCAACTTCTGTTCTTTGAAATACCATATGCTCTGCACTGTGAGCTTAAAATACACTGGTGAAGTGATGCTTTAATTCAATAGATAGCCAGGTGGAGATTTTCCCCACAAATCTCACAAGGTTAATTAATCTCTTTAAAATACACTTGTACAGAGGCCTGTTTTCTGGGAACAGGCACTGTCAGAATGAGGCACCCCAACTGCCTGGTGTGGATGATGAAATCTGAGTACAAAGGAAAATAGGTAAGGCTAGGTTAGGAGGAGCAGGCCCGCCGCCTGTGACAGCAGCCTTTGATGAGTGCTGTCTCCACTCAAATATTCACAGTTTGGATCCTGCATAATCAGAGATAACAGGCTGATGGTTTGCATGAATAACTAAGTTTGTCATGTTTAATTTTCCCTTAAAAAAGGGAACAGCAAATGCTTTACCCCCCATCTTTCAGGTCCAATACATATTTATAAACAGCCAGGAGACAAAGAAGAGAGGGTCTGGGGGGTGATGGGAATGAGGACAGGGACTGGAATGGACATGCCTGGGGAACAGGCTGGTTAGGGAAGGCCTGGAATTCGGGCCGTGTGAGAAATTCTCATGGAGGAGAGAAACAAAGAAATAGTGGCCGAATTAAGAGTGGTCAGTTAGCATGTAAGATCCAGGGGACCTAAGCTGTCCTATGGGCCTTTCTGTCCCTGTGTGGGGACAAGGGAGTAGAAGGGGAGGTGGGGGAAGGAGAGAAGAAGCAGCTGGAGCCCCTTGGTACTCTGCTCCATGGCCAGGCCTCCTGGGGGCTGTGCCCGGCTGGCATTGGTAGGTTGTGCCCACCCTTGTCATAACTTCTTAAATTGGCTCTGGCCACAGGAAGATGGATTGAGCAGAAGGGTTTTGCTTTTCAACCCTATATTTCCACACTGTCAACTGTGTAGCATGGCAAACAAATGTAAAAAAATAAATAAATAAAAAATAAAACCAAACAATCTCTAGGTTGTTTGGTGGCTCTGTGTGTTTAACAGCTGCTTAGGGCAGCTGCTCTGGGCAGCTGCTGAGGAGAGGAGAGCCCCTGAATTGTTGCCCCCACCCATCCACCACTCTCCAATTCTATGGCTCAGGGGAAGTCCTCTTAGTCTATGGACCTGGAATCATAAACTCACTGAATGTTATAGCTGGAATGGACCTTGGAGGTCAAATAATTCACGTTACCCTCTCATTTTACAGATGAGGAAACTGAGGTTCATAGCAAAGGGAAGCAGTTACAGTGTCAGAGACTAGATTCTTGAACAGGGGGAAGGTGATGGAAAGGAAAGAACAGACCACTTAAAAGAAGAATAAAGTATGCTGCACAGAACAGAAAGGGCACAGGGAAGCAAAGGGTGGCGGAGTCAAGTTTTGCTGACTTTGACTGCACTCCACCCTTCATAGCATTGCCAGACCATTAACAGCATTTCATCACATCACACACCTTTTCAGACTTCCTCCTACCTCCCACAGTAGATCCAGTCTCTTCTGCTAGGACCACCCTATTTGTTCAATTGTACAATCTCAGTGTAGGAAAGGACCTCAGAGGCCATCTTGTCTAACCTATATTTGATGAAGAATACCCACCTTCTGGGGATTCCCTGGCAGTTGGTCCCCCAGGTTCTCCTGGAAGAATTCTAGTAATGGGGAATCCAGATCAATTTGAGAGAAGTCAACCCTATCTGGACAAGTTGAGTTGTTAGGAAGGTCTTTAATATATGAAAGCCTCCAAACCTTCCTCCCTTTAATTTCTGTTCCAGAAGGAAGAATTAGACTCGGTAATCTTCCTTTTCTATAGATCAGCTAAACAGGTGCCAAATAAATTTAATTGAATGGAAGATAATGATTCTGCCTTCCTTAAGTCTTCTCTCCTGTGCTTTCCATTGATGCTCCTAAGACATGGTTTCCAGGCATATAACTTATCTCCCACTCTAACCAGACTGGTCTACTACTGTCCCTTAAATGGAACATAAGCGCAACTACATTTCTACCTATTGTCTTCTCTTAGAATGCTTTTCCCTCTCCTCATCACTTTTCCAATAAATCAGTTCTTCAAGAGCCCCATTTACAACATCCTTTTTGCTTTGATCATTCCCTTCCTCATTGATGCCTCCTCCCTGATCTCCTTCACCATGGAGAGAGTCTACACTTCAAGTTAGGTGCTTCATTGGCACTATTCAGTTTTTTTTCTGTTCTGCTTTTCTTCCTCTCTGATACCCAGCATAATAATTCTCTTTGTGTACTTGAGCCACTTTGCCAATCACTTTCCTCATCTGTAAAATGGCTTGGTTTTAGACTAAAGAAATCTCTGAGGTCCATTCTAGCTCTGAGGCATTCATCTATCCAGGTTTGACTGACTGATGAGCTCTGGGCAGCAGAACCCAAGGGTAGCTTCAGTTATTAACTAATTAATGAGGCTCTTTAAATGACTGCTTAAGACCTCCCTTAGTTGTAGAGGAGGGCAGGGGGGAGCTGATCTGAAAACTATTGAATGGCTAATGGCTATTGAAATATAACTAATGTCTACTAAGTCACATCCTATTTGGTATTTAAGGTTTAAATATTTAATTAATTAAATGCTGCCAAATATTTAATTAAATGCCATCAAAGCTATCCTGACACTTCCATTATGCATAATTCAAAGGAAATCAAGACTTTCTTTTCTCCACACCCTCCGGACTAAAAGTATTGTCAATTTAGCAGCCAAGTATAAATAATTTCAATAATTTCAACTTTGGGAGTCCAAAGACTAAAAACCTAGGGGTCTCCCAGACCAGAGACTTTCTTTTACTCATGCACGTATATCCTTATGATAACTAAAAATACCCCCCCAAAGGCCGCTCATATTCTTCATTGAAAAGAACGTTGTACTTGCATGTTGACTTTTAATTATTTAAAAGCAAATGCTGACTAGTTAGTATGGCACATACCTGCCAGCAGTTTACACTACTTTTTATTTAAATATTTACTCTGCTATTCAATAAAAGATGAGGGCACTGGAGCCAGAAATGAGAAGTTCCCCCTTCCCTCCTCCCAATCCCCCAAATATGCTTTCACTGTCTGGAGCCTAGAGGCTGTAGAAAAAAAAATGGGGTTTTTTGGATGGGATACTGCTTCTCACAAGGACAAATGCATTTTTGTAGAGCCATATCTTAGTTTTAGACTTGAAGGTTGAGAGAACCTTTGGAATCATTTTCAGCAGGCAGTATATGTAAGGGAGGACCTTATTGAACTTCAAGTCAAGAAAGCTGGATTCTGGTCTGGGTCTTTCCTCTTTATTATCTGGGCTACCTTGAACATGTCATTTTTACTCTCCTGGCCTCAGTTTCCTTTTTACATCAACAAGGAGGGAAAACATCAGTGTTGGGGGGCGGATGGATTTGTTAGGGATCATTTAGTCCAATCTCTTCATTTTATAGATGGGAATTAAAAGACAAGAGAGGGGAAGAATATTGTCCCAAATAAGACACATAAGGAGAGGATTACTCTTCAGAATGGAGGACTGGATAAGTGATTTTCCAGTTCCAGCTAAGACTCAGCAGTTTACATGACTCCTTATTTTTCAGGAAGTTTTCTACTCCTGTGGCCAACATCCATGACAATGATAGTCCCCATCTCTTCGGTCCTTCATGTTCCTTACAACAATGGTGGGAGGCAGGTAGCACAGGGATCATTACCTGGATTCAGACCTTCTAGATGCTGTATCTAGTGCTCTTTCCCACTACCTTTCCTTTGACTCTCCATACATGGCTTACCCTTAGCATCTCCAGAGACAGGGTAATGGAAAAAACTCAAGGGGTTGAGATCAGGCTTCAGGAAGTGACTTCAGATTACAGAGTTGAAGGTGGTGAAACTTTAGAAGAGGCTAAAAAAAAAAGGAAGTGAGGCACTTCTTTTCCCTAGAAATTGAGATCTGCTTTCTCTGCTTTGTTTTAGGTGCTTGCCAGCTGGGGACAAGAGATGGACTAGATTACTGAGTTTAGGAGCATGGTGCTCTAGAGATTCCAACAATCTGAAATCAGAACAAAAAACAAAGGATGGGGAAGAGAGGGCATTGCCAGGGTCAAAAGATTATAAAATCCTAAGATTTAGAGTTGGAGGGAACTTCTTTTATAAACGAAGAAACTGAGACCCAAAGAGGTGAGCAACTTAAGTCCAGTGCCCCTCAACATCTGGTTTCAGAGATACCCTCTTCTACCCCTGGCTTCCCAATATCAGTTTTCTTGAGGCCAAAGATAATCCATCTTTCAGATGAAGTTAAAGGTCAGATTTTGGTAGTCAGATTGTTTTAGTTAGGGTGTTGCCCTAATTACTTTCTAGTTGCCCGATTTCCAAAATTTGGAAGCTGGAGAAACTTGTTTCAGCTTTTAAGCCTTTTCTTAACTTCCTATTCCTCTGCACTCCCCATCTCTTATTCCCAGTATTCTTAGGACAGAGGACTCTCTTGTGAGAGGAGACCAATATTCTAAAGTCATTTGTGCTGAAATTTTTAAGGACTTGCTGAATTTCAAAATAAATTTTAGGCTTCTTGACCAGACCCAAGGACCCAAATATTGGGAGGAAAGAGGACTCTATTTTTATTGGTGAATTTTAAAACTTCCACTCTGAGATACTTTCATATTTTTCCCCTAAAATGAAATAACAAAAAGAACCATTGCTTTCTCTGTCCTTTTTTCTTCTCCTTGTCTCTCTGTCCCCTGTTTGCCCATCTTTTTCTTTCTTCAATCCCACCCAAATTTGGCTTTGATGTACAGATGTTACTTTATCTGTGAGAAAATTAAAGTGAAGAAAGGGTTCAAAGCAATGTGCTATAATAAAAAGAACCCAGAGCCTAGACTTATATTAGTTCTCTCTCATTAGCTGCTTAGGTAACCTTGGGCAAGAATTTCACTTTTCTAAATCCCACATTCCTCATCTGCAAAGTAATCGACTTGACTGAGATGATCTGTATCAATGTCTCTTCCAAACTAAGTAGCCCCTGACTTGCTCCACATCACATAAGCAGTAAGCAACAGAGCTGGAATGGGGGTCTTCTGAAATCCAGTCCAGTTTTCTTTCAACTGCATTGTTATCTTGGGGCTGTCTGCCCCCTCTTGGTTGAATAAACTAAATTTAGTCTTCTCCCATGTACCTATCCCAAAGCAGATCTTATTGTAGTAATTAATAAGTTTTCACCCAATGGCTAGATGGATGGTTGGAGAAATCCTGATTGTCCCAACTGTTGATGTGAACCATCAAGAAAAAGACTATTTGAGGGAAATAACTATCAATGACTATTAGACTTATTAAATCACCGAAGTCCCTAAGAGTAGGAGTGACATAGATAGACATAAATAGAGTTTATATGATTGGTAGTGGATGTGAGTGATTCAAGAAGAGCACATTAGGAACAGAGAGGAGGAAAAGAAAAGTCTCCCCAGAACCTCTCACTGCCTTTCCTTGGCTCTAAGGTCCAGCCACCAACCTGGGTGGGCCTTTCATGGCAGAAACACAGAATAATGCAGCCTTATAGCTGGCAAAGACTCTAGAGATCGTTTCCAGGCACCTCATTTTACAGGGGAGAAACCTGAAGTCTGGTGAAGGTTCCGCAGGCCAAGTTAGTGGCAGGTCTAGGATTAGAAGCCAGGTATTTTCTCCCCAGCAGCAGAGCTGATTCCCTTTGAGATTCTAGTATATTCCAGGTGCTAGATGATCAGTTAGAACTAGATTCCTTCATCTAGCCATTCAGCAAAAACTTATTAATTACTATATGAAATGAAATACTGGTCTTGATACCCGAAGACCTAGGCAGGACTCCATTTTATTTATCTTTATGTTTTATCCTGTATTCATCACAGCTTTATGCACAGTATGTATATAATCAGTGTTCAAATGAGTGAATGAATGGATGGATGGATGGATGAATGAAACCCTGGGGCCAGGCGCCAGAGACCACACCATACCCCTCTCAGACTTTCTCTTTCTTGCTTTTTATTCCCAGGCGGGCTAATTTCCTTCGACCCCCTTTCTTTTTTTCTTTCTTTCTTTCTTTCTTTCTTTTTTTTTTTTAACTTCAGCAGGAGCCAATCAGCATCCTTACTGTCTGGAACAGCATGAGGCAGTGACACTGGGGAAGATGAGAGCTTTGGGGTGGTGGGGAATTAGTAGCGCTGATTAACTGGAGGAGAGACTGATTTACAACTAAACAACGGTATTAGTGAGCTCTCTCCCCCAGCCAGTCTCAGAAGCCCAGATTCTGAGACAGAATGTTCCAGGCACAGCTGACACCGCCCTGGTTCATGGTCCCAAATAAAGCCACTTCTGTCTCTGGTCTAAGGTTTAAGATTCCGGGACTCAGCAGTTGTTGGACCGCCATCCTTTCTGTATTTTTTTTTTTTTTTAATAAATGCTAGGTTGGGGCTCAGATTGGGAGATTCCAAAGATTCTACTGCCATCTCGTGGAGACACCTACAAAGTTTTGCACAGAGGTCACTGCAGAATGTACAAGGTTCATCCCTCATCCTCAAAGCATCAGTGAATAAAGATGCTCGGGAGACACATGAACACGGTCACAGTTAGTGACTTGAATGGCCTCTTTTGACGAGGTTTTACATTTATTTTTTTCTGTGTAGAAAAAATAATCTAGCAAAACCAATATCAAATCGGTTGTATCAGTCACCAAAATACCATTTGAAAACTTTCCCTTAACCTTCCTAATGGAAAGGAAAAATGCTTCGAGGTTCTTCTCCTACTAGCTAACTTATATTTAGTTATTTCTTCACAATGAAGCCCAGAAAACTGTATGCCAGAAATACATGTGCAGAGACATCAGGTTCTGTGGAGGCAATTGCTTTGTATCAATGCATGTTACATTTAAAAGACATAAGGTCTTCTATTTTCATATGCCTTTCTAGTACACTATAGCATGTATTTCATCGTTAAGTGCTTCGAGTGAACACACCTACTATGTGCAGAATATTTCACTAGGTGCTCAGAATATAAAAATGAATGTCACATTATATATATGCATATATATGTGTGTCCTCAAACAAAGATCGCGTAGTCTAGTTGGACAAATGAGACAGGGAGAGAAATAAACAAAGTACAAAATAGAACACGGTAAGGGTTCAAGAAGTATATCAAAATAGTGCTGTGTATGATAAACAAAGTCAGGGTTTACAATGATGATTTAATTCAGTCTTGAAAATAAAGGCAAAGAATTTACCAGCCCACCTAAATGAGTTACCACCCTGTTCTCTTCCCAGAGGATCTATAATTGACTCAATTATACGATAAATTAAATCATCAGCAGACATAACTCATTCCTTGAGGGTAAGTGTCTGTTTGCAAGGGGAAGTAAATCAACACACTGGCTCTGGAAGGACACACAAGAAGGCTACATGATAACAGATGAACTATTCATCAGGGGCCAAACTAGATGTCCATCCTGCAGTTTCCACCCCTGACATTCTGACCTCTTTCATCAGTCAGAAACTGAAAACACTTGCTTTAAACTTTGAATGAGATGGAGAAATGTCAACAGGATAAATGTGTTTGTGTCTATGTACATGTATGTATACACATACACATATATACACATACATACAGATATACACACACATCTCTGCCCATGTAGATAAAGACATACGTTTGATCTGTCCTACCTCCCCCTCCACCCTTGAGACCTCTTGCTCAGATTCAGGGCTGATGAATCAGGCTATGTGTGTGTCACAGACAATTCCATCAGGCAGCCTACTGTAATTATGTCTCAGCACATAACATGAGGTTGCCTACAAAGCAAATTATAATAACCTGATACATCACTGAGAAGGGAGACAAAAGAGGAGAGGGTCTCAAGAAGTAGCATTTGCTTTGGCTCCGAAAACACCAACTCAGCTTCCGACTTGATGGCTATGTTCAAACTCAAAGGCATCAAATATTTGCCAAGCTGTTCAACATTTCTTCAAATAATATACTACTAGCTAATTCAGATCTAGACTCAATGTCTTTATTTCTCTCAAGCCTCCCTTCTGGATTAATATATTATATATTCTGGGGAGAAAGTTGTCCTACATCTTAAGAATAATTTCTAGGATAAAAGACATGAACATACACACACATGTGCACAGAACGTATTCACGGTTTATATATAGATATAGATAAGCATATATCTATATCTATATAGTTTTTTTGCCTTATAGCAAACAGTTGCAGCAGAAATAGCATCTAATGAAGTTCTAGGTAAACTGTTTGATGGCCAGTCACATACTTCAGATCAAAGAACCCAATCCTCAAACCTGATGCCCTTGCATTCTGATATAAGGAAATGATTGTCTTGGGAGAATTTTATATTAGTTGGCCTTTGCTACATAGAGACAGTGAGTGGTGAGCTGCCCACCTTGAAGTCTACCACTCTGGTGGTGGTAGTTAAGGCTCAATAACTTGAGCCCAATAAAGGGCATGTTCCTATTCAGTTTGGAAAAGAGCTTCCTAACCTTGGTATTTTAATAATTTATTTCACAACAAGCATTGCAACCCTTTCTATTTCTATCTGTTTCTCTCTCAGTTTGTACTCTTTGTGTACTATCTTTCCCTCCCTTTTTATGGTACTTACTAGGAGGGAAAGAAAATTCACCTTTCCTAAGTGATCCGGTTTAAATGGTCCCTAATTACATCTCTCCATCGTCGATTGGAGGTAGCCGTGGTTGCTGGGCCATGGTGATGATTGTCAGTTGATTCTCTGCTATTCAGTGGTGGCAATCCATTTCTGAACTGTTCTAAATGAGGCCAATCAGTATTACTTTCACTTCATTACTTCAAGAGCTCACTCATACATTTACTTTTATCCATCTTCAACCTTTGGCCTAGAATTAGCTGCAGGGTGTACTGTTCCGAACTCTGTCTGCCTTGCCTTTTCCTCCCCCACATGCTCTCTCTACCAGGGTTTGGAAGCAAAGGGCACTTTAGCTTTTCCAGGACTGCAGGGAATTCCCAACTTGGTCCATGTTGTAATTATTCATGAATTGGTTGAACACCTACGGTGATTCAAAGTCTGGGCTAGGCAGTAGGCAGGAAATAAAAGAAACTCTGGCTCCTGGTTCTAGCCTAACCGGGAAGGTAATGTGTTTATCTGCAGTCTGTCTTGTGGCTCCGACTAATTGTGTGATAAGGAGCCAAAGAAAGGAAAGGTTACTCTAAACTGGAGTAGTTGGGAACATTTAAAATATAGACATCATCTCCTTATTAATGCCAAGGAGGTAAAGAATAGAGCTGAATAACTCCTTGGTTAGTCAACATTGACTGAGCCTTATCTCTGACACTGTGAGTGCTGAAAGGCAGGGAAAAGTAGAGGATGAGATTAGAAATGTAGAGTACCACAGAATATTAGTGCTGGAAGGACTTTTAAGGATGCTTTTTTGCCTAGTCTTCTCATTTTATAGATGAAAAGACTCATAACGAGAGAACCATCGTAGATGATATAGACACTGTCATTCAAGTTTATGTTGATGGGTAGCCAGTGAGGGTCTTCATGAAGATATGAGACTGGGTGCACACAGAACAATTCTTCCTGTAGTGGGTTGAGCTCTGAAAATATGCTTGAGTAGAAATGATTTGGATTAAGGAATTGTCATCTCTGTTAGTCAGAGAGCTTTGGCAGAGGGATGTGGCAGGAGGCAGAAGGGCTTTCTTACTGAATGGCCTCAGGGGAAATTGAAAACTCACTGCTAGAGTCCTCCAGTGCCTTATCACAGTAAGGAGGTAATATGGTCTTTCTGAATACTATGGTGATGTCAACCAAGCTCTGGTAGTGCAACCCAAAATGGAAAGGCTTTGAGAGTGATCCAGCAAGCCAACTATGTTATCTTCCAGTCAAGGACCAGCTTAGCCAAGTTTGGAGAGCTCATCTCCAGAAAGTTGGTTACCAGATGATTTTTTTTGTGTGTGTGCAATTCATGAAATCTAAGAATTTACGGCCCTTTGTTGTGGAAGGAGACAAGATACTGATGAAAGCTTGGTCCTTGAAATATGGAAGTAAATTGAAATTAAAATTAATATCCATTTGTATTCAATCAGGAATCCTGAAATAGATCTTCACAATATTTTCCCTCACTTGTTCCCAAGAGAATTCCCAAAGGATGATCTGCCTGGATTAAACATGAGAATTCAAAAGGGAAGGTGGTCTCAATGTTGAGTCTTCTGGCTTTACTCAGGTATTGTGGTAGGATGCCCCAAAAGAAGCCAAGGATAAAAGGTCCATCCACAGAAGCAGCAGCACTTTACAGAGGAGCTGCAGTCTAGTTTCTGACCTAGATTCGTCATCCTGATATCTGTGCCTGGACCCAAGGCAAATATTGCCCCTGATCTAGTCTCCAAATTCTGTCCCTTGGCCTAGTCATGGGCTCTAGCTCTAGCTTGGACCACTTCCCAGAGTTCTGAAGATTGGCCAGGGTTAACATGAGAGGAAGGCCAAGAGCCAGATGGGTCACTGACCGCAATCTATCTGTTTTTGCTTGTTGCCCAATTCCTGACTCATGTCTGTTCCTTGTTCCCTGAATTTGGCCATGTGTCTCCTACTCTGGGATTGCTCATGTTTGACCTTGGCAGGACTGAGGCATAATCCTGCTTAACTTTGGCTTCCCAGGAAAAGTCTTAGACAGATTGGGATGAGGGTAGAATCTAGAGAAGATGTTCTGCTCATGAGAAGCTCCCTGTCTCCTTCAGAGAAGATAGATGTTCAGACTATCTTCATGCATATTAAATTGTGGCCTAAACTTGGTGGAGCCTGGACTCCACTGACTAGTCAGGACTGACCTTGGATTTAGGTAATGCTTAGCTTGGGCTTATGGACTTTCTATTTGCAAATCTCTAGCTTTTCACTTGGATTTCCAAGTTCCTAACTCAAAGGAATATACACATCCAAGAAGAGGCCCATGTATCACTCTAGTTTTAATATGACTGAGTTGATGCTGGGGGGTCTTGGGATCACCTGCCTGATTTCCTACAGAGACAAGACCCAATATCCCCAAAGACTTCTCTACCCAGGGCTTAAATTGGGTATCTTTGAGGTAGGATGGCAATTCTTTTCTTTTACTTCAATTTGACTCAATATTTATTAAATGTGTGCCTTATGCAAACCCATGGTTCAGTAACCATTCCAATGAGAATTTGTCCAAAAGTCTTATGGACAAACCAAGTGTATTTCTCCAACTGAGAAAGTATGTTCACCATCCCATGTTTTTTTCTCTTACTTTTTGCTTCAGATTTTGCTAAGCTTCCTCCTAAAACGGAGGCAGGCAGACCCATCCTAAATAATGCTCCAAGCTTCACTTTATCTTGAAAGCTAGTTGCTTTCTTCTGTCATGAGGAAAATGCTTGGTAAACCCTAAAACATTATGAAAATGAAAGCTGTCATTCTTTTCTCTGATTCACTTTTCAATCTATTTTTCCTTTTTTTTTGCTCTCTTCTCTTTTTTGTTTCCCTCAGCTTCTTTTCTCTGTTTCCCCCCCTGCCCCCCCCACAAAATGATCCATCTATCTGAATAACAATCTTGCAGAACAGCAGGCTGCCAGATACCCAAGGGTGGGAATTCAAAGGAGAAGGATTCTGGCTTCTTAACTATGCCTCCATTTCTGGGGTCTCTCCTTGGAGTCCTGTGAATCTTCTGCTTCTCCCCATCTTTGCTGCCAAGATGGGAAGCTCCCCTGGAGAGCCAGCAGCTGGGATCCCTCTAAAGGGAATGTATTTTTTTTTTTAACACCAAACAGAGTATTTAATGATCAAATGTTCACTGAGTCGCTTACTCTGTGTGGGACCCTATACCAGGCAGGTAATGAATGAGAAAGCTACAGACTTGGATAAAACAGGGTTTTCTTCCTGGAGAAGTTTGTAATTGCACAGGTGAAATAAGAGAGGGTTTCAGATACTACCAAGGTGAAGCTTGCTTTGATCAAATAAATAAAGAAATGTAGCACAATTGAAAGAGTTCTGGACCTGGAATCAGAAGATGAAACCTGGGTTTAAGCTTGCTCCCAAATACTTTATAAGTATGTTATACTCCTAATGGCACTAGGCTGCTCCATATAGCAGTTGCCTCACCTGTGAAATGGGAGCAATTGTTTTGTTATAACCTGCCTCTGGGTGGTTATTGGAAAAACAATTATCTGAGATAAATGTACTACAACAGAATAGAAGGAAAGAACATCTTATCTTGCTATGCCTTTTTTTTTTTTTTAAACCATTCACAAAGAACCTTCATGTCAGAGAAAGTCATATTTGGAATCAGAAGGCAAGGATTTCAGTCTTAGTTCTGCCATTTATAATCACCATTATTTTGGTTTAGTCATTTTTCCCAGTATCTCTTTTTTTACCTCATCAGTAAAATTAAAAGATTGAATTAAATGATCTCCAAGACTGGGTGCAGTCTATTACCCTATCATTCTGACCCAGATTCCTAAGCTACCAGTTCAGCTCTGTAAGAGTCATCCCCAGTTCTGCTGAAGAACTGGGATTTATTTCTCTCCTGGAGGTCCTTGTATTAGTACCACCATGACAGATTTCACCCTAGCCTCATAAGAAAAAAAGCTCTAATTTCCTTAATCTATTGGTGATTTATGTGTACCACTAATGCAAAGTGAATTTTTATGTTATTTTGCATATGTTTTTATTCTGTTGGGCGCATCATGGCTGATCCCTGTTATGGTATTTGTCTTTACTCGTTAGGAGAAGTAACTGCAGTGAGTTATTGGTACTCTGCACACTCTACACAATAAATATCACTACAGATATCAACCTCGATTGCTCACCAGTAAGCCAAGGAGGTGGTTATTGAGAAATAGGTATGGAGGCAATGGGGGAGGGAGAGAGAACAAAAACAAGAGCAAGAGAGAATGAGGGAAATGGAGTCTGAGGCAGGGGTGCAGAAATAACAACAAAGGGTCTAATTTTCCTGAAGAGTTCTGCCAAACTGAAGCACTACAAATTGAAGCTTTTTTAATAACAATAAATCGTGACCATAGCCCATCTGTATAGCCCCTTTGATACGATCTTTTCTGGCTATAAGTGCTATGATCTGTGAATGCTTCTTATTCATCACAGTGAAGATCTCCAACATATTCTCTCACTTGATCCTCACAATAAACCTGTGACGTAAGAAGGGCAGATGTTTTTGTTTTCATTATACAGATGAAGAAACTGAGGTGCAAGGGAAGCTACCTGCTGCTTGGGTAGTAGCAAGTCAGT
>JAJPUD010020600.1:0-18339 GCA_023553655.1 Myrmecobius fasciatus | reverse complement strand
GCATGGCAGTATAGGGAAGGAGGATTTCTTTCAGTTCTTCATCTCTCTATCTGACCACTTTTCTCTTGGGTGCATCTTCCGAAGGCTTTCAGGTTCACTGAATTGGCTCCACGTCAAGCAGTGAAGCAATTGGCTTCCAAAATAAAAAGGTTTGGGTGCATGTTTATTTTCAAATCGATGAGGGGAAGAGGTGATATGTATTCTTAATATCCAAAAGTGATATTATAGAGGAACTACTCTTATTTTTTCATAAGCCATCCTGTGATGCGATTGCCAAGAAGATGTAGGGCACCATGGGCAGTGGATCTGATATTAGATGCTCTTGTTTCCGTTATGCATCGATTGAAATGCCACCTTCCCCATGAAGCCCTCCTTGACTTTCTCTGGTTTGCCTCTTTCCCCTTCCCCCATTGGAAAGATCTTTGCTTCCTAGAAGCTCACCTGATCAGCTCAGTGACTGTGAGCATGATTTTTTTTTTCTCTTTGAGCCTCAACTTTCATATCTGTAGAATGAGGGCAGTACACAAACTCTTTGCTTCTCAGGATTATTGTGAGCAAAGTGATGTAGAAGTGAGAGTTGTTGCTACTGTTGCTGCAGCTTCTGTTACTATGACCAGCTCCTCCATGCTTCCAGTAGTCTGTTTTGAAATAAGCTTCTTTTCCTCTTCCCCTCCTAACTAGATTGTAGCTTTCTTGAAAGTAGGAGACAGGATCTGACTTCACTGAATTTCCTCTCTGTACCTAGCTCAGTGTTCTACACACAGTAGGCTCTTTTTTAACTTTGCAAATCTTTTTAATGTCTGAGGTTTTTTAAGTTTTATTTTTATTATATACCTCTTGAGTATATAATTGAGAAGGCATTCATTGATACCTATTATAAAGGTGAGGTGGTTTATTTTATTTTATTTTTATTGTATACCTCCCCACTCATTAAGAAGGCATTATTCATTGAGGCCTATTATAAATATTAAGTCATGCAAAACATATTTCTACCTGTTCTGGGGCAGGGAAGCTAGAGAAATAGAAGGAGGGGGAAAATGTGTCAGTCTGCACTCTGAGTCCAACAGTTCTCTATCTGGAGGTAGATAACATTTTATATCATGAGTCCTTTGGTTTTATGGTGGATCATTGTATTAATTAGAGTTACTAAGTCTTTTACAATTTTGCTGTTACTGTGTACATTATTTTCCTGGTTCTTCACTCTGTATCAGTTCATAAAGGTCTTCCCAGGTTTTTCTAAAACCATCCCCTTCAAGATTTCTTAGAGCTACAGTATTCCATTACATTCATATACTTGTTAAGCCATTCCTCAATTTATAGGAATCCCCTCAGTTTGTGGTTTTTTGCAACCACACAAAAAACTATAATTTGGTACATATGGGTCATTTTCCTTTTTTTTAAAATATCCTTGGGGTATATATGTAGTAGCAATGTTATTGGGTCAAAGCATATGCACAGTTTTATTAGTCCTCTGGGCTTAGTTCCATATTGTTCTCCAGAATGGTCAGACTAGTTCACAGACATGATAAATTCTTAATACTTTTTTTAATTCGAAGAGATAATCTGCCTTAATGAGCTTATCCAGGAGAATATTTCAGTATTTATTGTTACTACTCTTATTCCCCTGAAAGTGAAAGGCAGGTGGGAGAATTTTTAATGTACATTCCATTGATGGCAATGGTGTATTATATTCTTTGGAGAATGTGAAAGAGCACCTCTTCCTTTTTCTTTGAGGTTCTTTTATATTGACTACAAATCCTTATAGTTCCCTGTGGTATTACTTATTTTTATATGGCTCATTTTTCTGAATAGAATATAAGTTGAGCCTTAAGACTTCTGCTTTTCTCCTTGGCAGTGTCTACTGAATTTCATCAAAGTGAAGATGGTGTTAATAGGTCGCTTCCTGGGAGGGTGAAAAAAAATGTGGCAGGTAAGCTTAGCCAGGATATCAGCCTGACAGCTGAAGCCCTGTTTCAACAACAGACTTTTGCGATGGAAAAAGTGCTGTCTTTCAGAATGCCAAAGTGTAAAAGGAATCAGAACACATAGATGTTAAGAGCAGAAAGGGATTTTAGAGGCCATTGTTATCCCCCTTTGTCTTACAGTTGAAGAAACTAAGGCACTTAAGTTAAGAAACTAAGATTTAAGTGTCAAGGTCACACAGCTGGAAAGGAGGTAAGGTTGGAGCCTCCAAATCCAATGTCCTGTCCACCATACCATACTTCTTTAGGATACTAATTCCAGGATACTGATGGTACATGTTTACTTTTCATTGGTTGATCACCCCTTGAGCTCACCACATTACTGGCCTGCCCTTTGTGTGTGTGTGGTGACTCATTTCTTTAATATCATCCTTTACACCAGGGGTTTTGAACTTTTGTCTATGGACTTTCAGAATCATGTTTATAAAATTATCAAATGAAATATATTACTCCTAAAAATCTACCCACAGGTTAGTGAAAATAAAGATGTCATTTTTCCCATCCAAATTCATAGATCTACTGAAATCTATCCATGGACTCTTTAAGAACCCCTGCTTTACACCCTTTCTCCTGCATAATTCTTATTTGTGATGTGATACTAGTAGCCTGCTCATTGCTTTTTAAATCACCCCACCATTTGCCTCCCCATTGACTTTAGGGCGACAGTCCCGGTGCCTCCCTGTTGCTCTTTGGGTGAGTCTTCTCTTCCGTTCTTCAGAAGCTTCATTTCTTCCAGTGCTTCATGACTCACAACCATACAGCAATGCTGGAAGGATACCATCTATTATAAATTGCAAGTCTCTTCTTAAAAATATAATAATAATAACAAGAGGCCACATGGTGTAGCAGATGGAGAGCTGGCCATGCACACACATACACCTACACACGCACGTGGCACACACATAAAAACACACAGACAGACACGATGCCTATGAGTCTCTGAGCTAGTCACTTCACCTCTAAGTGCCCCCAGGCAGCAGTCTAAGACTAGCAAGTTGTAGAGCAGGTGCTGATCTGCTGTGGTAAAGGAACTTTCCTCACCAGGAGTATTGAGGGCCCTGAAGCAACAAAATCACAAGTCTGGTTCCAAAAGAACAAGATCATGAGGAGGGAGTAGTAGTGAAGCTCTGGACTTGGAGGCAAAGAATCTGACTTCAAGTCTGGCTCTACTACTTACCAAAGTCACCCTTTCTAAGCTTCAGTTTCCGCATTTGTAAAATGAGGATATTATTTGCTCTGCTTATCTCAGGGTTGTGAGGAAAGCATTTTGCCTATCTTAACACATCTAAGAAAAATAAGATGGTATTGGTATTGTTTTGAGGCTGTAAGCTCCTCCATCTCTATTCCCCCCTCTTTTGGAGAGATCTCTGCAATCTACTCTGAAAGTTTCTTTCCTTCTTTGGAGTCTTTTCCTCTAGGGCACCCGGCCCAAGAGCTCAGGACTTATGGGGCCCAACCTCCATTTTTACTTTGTGACAGCACTTATTGTTTGACCTTGAGCAAGGTTTTTAACCCCAGAAGATAGGAACTCTACTTGGCAAATGAGGAAACTGAGGTTCTGGCAGAGGAAGTGATTTAGTTCTTGTTGCACGGTTAGTGTCAGAGCCAGAGCCAGGTGTCCTATCTCCTAGTTCTGTGCTTTTTGCCCCCCTCCAGGTGGGAGCTTCCTATTCTAGTACTTGTATATCTTTGGGGTTTGAACACCAATAAGAGCTCCATAAGTGGCGGTGCCATTTGTAGGAAACGGTTCATGAGAGCTCATATCCTACTGAGATTTAAAATTTCCAAAGCTCCAGCCTTGCTCAATAGTCCCAGGATGTAAGATGTATGAGTATTATTACCCCAATTTTTACAGGCAACAAAATTGAGGTCCTGAGAGGTAGAACTGGAAGTGACAGCATCAGAGCTCATATAGAGTCAGTTAAGTATCAGTCTCTCTTAATGTTTGCAGGTATAAAAGTTTACTTTTTCCCATAAAGCTGTTTAAATTGAAAACAAAATCCATTTCTATTTTTAAAATTCTGTGAAATGCTCTGGGGTTCCAGTAAGAGTGCTATGGAAATCAACAGATGGCTTTTGTAATTGGCCAATATTAAAGAACACAAAGGTGCCTGAATTAATGGAAGAGTGACATCACCACAGGATTGGAAAGGGAAGAAACATATGGTGATTTAATGCAAGTGCTTAATAAGATAAAATCAGAGGCAGAATCTGAAAGTGGGGATGAATTCATTTGGACTCCAAACTCCTGAAATTAGCCAAAAAAACATTAGTGTCTAATCAGCTCTTGCTAATGGATTTCATAGAGTCATGGATTATTAGATCTGGACAGAACCTTAGAGACCATCTAAGCCATCCCTCTTTTTCTATTGAGGGGGAGACTGAGGCACAGAGAAGGAATGAAGTTTCCTCAAGAACATACCAGGAGCTATCAGCTCTCCTGTTCTCTTGAGTCCTGGTCCTCTGTAATTTCCATAGTCCCACTAGTAGAGTCCCTTCTGTGCCTATTCTCAGCACAACTTCCTTAGTTGGGAGGGCCCTGTGCTTTTTTTTTCCCTTTTCTCCCTCTGACTTGAGAGGCTTGAGAGGCTGGAGCTGGACATACAAACTCTCGGGTGACCAGGGAGGTGGCTTTCTGTGTACAGGAATGGTCCAGAAGAGCCAGTAATGATAATATCCTCCTCTGTACCACTAGCTGTAGATTTGATGACATCAGCCTCCGGGCTTTGTAATTTTCAAAGCTCCTGCCTGTGTGTGTACTTTTATTGCATTTAGACCTCATAGCTACCTGGTAAGGTAGACAGAAGAAAGAATTGTCCCCATTTAATAAATAAAGGGGAGACCTGGCTAGGATCCCACTGCTGGAAGGTAGCAGAGTTAGGATAGGATGTGTCAGTGGACCAGGGAGAAAGTAAATATAGTAACTGCTTATCAACCTTAAGAGGCCAAAAGATCAAGTCCTTCCATTCAAGTTATCTTTAATCTAAAGGAACACTGTCTCTTGAGAAATGGACCCAGCAGTGAAACCTACAACAGATTCCCATTCCTGTCTTGGCCCTACCTCTAAGCTTGCTATGTTATTTGAAAACAAGTCACTTAAGCTCTCTAGACTCAGTTTCTCCCACTATTAAATTTGGTTTTTTTTTATCTTTTTAAATAATAGCTTTTTATTTTCTAAATACATAAAAAGATAGTTTTCAATATTCATCCTTGCAAAACCTTGTGTTCCAAATTTTTCTTCCTCCTTTCCCCCACCTCCTCCCCTAGATAGCAAGTAATCCAATATGTTGAACATGTGCAACTCTTCACATTTATCATGCTATGCAAGAAAAATCAGATCCGAAAGGGAAAAAAATGAGAGAGAAAAAAACAAGTAAGCAAACAACAACCAAAAAATGTGAAACTTTTATGTTGTGATCCATGTTCAGTCCCCACAGTCCTCTCTCTGGATGCAGATGGCTCTCTCCATCCCAAGTCTATTGGAATTGGCTTGAATCACTTCATTGTTGAAAAGAGCCACATCCATCCCAGTTGACCATCACATAATCTTGTTGGCATGTACAATGTTCTCTTGGTTCTACTTGCATTGCTCAGCATCGGTTCATGTTAGTCTCTCCAGGCCTCTCTGAAATCATCCCACTGATCATTTCTTATAGAACAGTAATCTTGCATTGCATTCATATTCTTTAAATAAGTTTTCAAAGATGATTTTTACTGTTTAGAATCCACATGGTTCCATTAATATCAACAATTCTTAAGGATAGGGATTGGATTTATGGTTTTCTTGATGTAGGCAAGTCCCTATATAATGATGCAGGCTGGCAACTTCTCTGCCATTCCAGGAAGTTGCCTAGAGCAGTGGTGTCAGCCTTAAATAGAACTGGGGGCTACTAATGTACATAGAAGGATCCCTGTGGGCCACACATTGACTTGGTTTTAAACTGTGATATTATCTGTGTTATATGGTATTTATATTTATTTTGTTAAAATTTCACAGAGATATTTTAATCAGGTTCTAGAAGTGCCAGGGAGTGTTGTGAGCTAAATACAACATGCCACTTCTGGCTTAAAGCACTTAGTGGTTAAGTGAGTTGTCCAAGCTCACACAGCCTTACATGTGTGAACTTAAATCTTCTTGGCTCTGAAGGTGGATCTCTATTTACTTCACCAGGATGCTTCTAGCAGTCATTTTTATCAGCCACATAAAACTGTAGTTCTCAGTTGGTATAGTTTTCCCAAATACTTGCCTCTTGGCAGCCCTACAAAGTAAGAATTGCAAATATTATAATTTGCATTTTTTTAGAGAACGAAACGGAAACCCATTAACCTAGAAAAAAGGGAGGTGACTAGATTTTCTGACAGTTCAGAGGCTTGGTTCATTCCCTTGTTCCTAAGGTTCTCTTCAGCTTCCTCTAACTTAACCCATTGGTTTTATCAATTGACTCAATTGATGTCACAAAAATGTAAATTACTTATTGAATCAATGAACCAGTTAATACTGATTTAATTCTGGGAGGTGTTACCTTCCTGGCACTTCCTCTTACAAAACCCAGTGAAGTTGATTCCTATTGGAAATGTGCGGCTTTGTGTCTGTCTGCTTCCATTTTGAGGTAGATGGTTTGGGAAGAAAACTTGATAAACAGGCAGCTTCTTTTTGTTGGGACCATGAACCTCCCTGTGATGTTCTGTTTCTTCCACTGCCTCCCCCAACCCCTACTGTTCAACTAAAGATGGCTTTTAATGATCCTCTTTATTACTTGTTTATTTTTTTGCTTCTTATTTTTCCTACTCAATAGTATTTTATTTTTTTCCAATTACTTTTAAAGATTCATTTTTGTAAGACTGAATTCCAAATTTTTCTCCCTCCCTCCTTCCTCCCCCTCCTCAAGACAGCAAGCAATCTCATGGGTTATACATGTGCAATCATTTTAAACATAGTTCCACGCTAGTCCACTTTGTGAAAGAAAAATCAGAACAAAAGGGAAAAACAATGAGAAAGGGAAAAAACCTTAAAAAGTGAAAATAGGATGCTTTGGTCTGCTTTCAGTTGGAAGATTTTTCAAAACAACTATTTGTGATTTCATAAAAGACAGTCAAAATGGAGCAACTTTAATTAATGCAATTTCCCTATTCCATTCTGAGATATTTCAGCTCACCGTTTTTCTGTGCTGAGAAAGTTGCATCAAGTAAGAGAAGTTTATCACCTACTAACTGTAGGTGATTAGATTGAACAAAATTTGCTTCAATAACATTTAAGCTCCAGAGCCCCTCAGAGAGAGTTTAGGCTCATGCCTCAAGCCCTGAAGTGCCCTTTATTGTACATTTCCAAAACATTTCAAAATGATTTGAAAATATTTCTCAAGTGAAAAAGAGAGTAAGTAGTTCATTAACTAATGTCTGTCTTGGGACCATAACTGGGCAGCATGGAACAGTGGAAGAGAGTGCTAGGGTTTGAGCCTCAGGACTTGGGTTTGAGTTCCACCAGCCTACCTTTACATGTTTCTCATCAAAATGGAGGGCTGGGTCAGGTGTCTTTCAGGCCCTACCAGCTCAGGATTTGGAACTCAGAGGCTGCTCACCTGTTCTGGGGCACTTCTGTTTTCCCATCATTAAAATGGTGACAGTAATCCACTGGCCACCTTAGGTTGGAGATAGTAAAGTACCACAGACAGGAAGTGTAACTTATTCCTGCTCCCCTTAAAGGAAAGGGGGGTTGGGGAGGTAGAAATAGACAGGAGTTAGTTACTGGCTCTCAGCCAGAATACTCATTCCCTCCTCCTTTTCTTTGACATTTTAAAATAGAATCCTTTTCTTATAACAACTCTGTGAAGGAAGTAATGCAAATTAAATCCCCAATCAATCAATCAGTAAACATTTATTTAGTACTCACTATGTGTCAGGCACTCTAAGTGCTAGGGGCTATAAAAAAAAAAGCAAAAGTAAACCCCTGAAGGAGCTTAATGAGGTAAACAATAGGCAACAAATGTTACAAACAAGCTATGTGTCAACAAATAGGAAAGCATTAATAGGGAAGGCTATGTAGATGAAGAAGGGCTGGGAAAAACTTCCTGTAGAAGAAGGGATTTTAACTGGAATTTGGCCAACTAAATCCCCCTCTTAGAACTGTGAAAACTGAGGCTTAGAAAGAATGACTTTTCCCTGGTCAAGTCGCTTAGCCCCTTTTTTCCTGAGGCAATTGGGGTTTTCTCAGCTGGTAAGTGGTAGAGCCAGAGGTGAACTCAAGTTCCTTGCTCTAATTCCAGGGTATTCTTCTCCCTCCTCCCCAATACCCTCCATGTTATTGTTTCTTTAGGACTAGATTTGTGATTTCATAGCTTTAGGGCACTCCTGGTGAGCTAAGTCCCTCAACCATAGGAGATCCACAACTGCTCTACAATGTCTTAGTCTTTGACTGTTCCTGGGGGCACTTAGCATGAAGTGACTAACTCAGAGACTCACTGTGTGTGTGCAATGCGTATATGTGTGCACATGCATGTGCATAGGAGACCAGCTCTCCATCTGCTATATCATGTAGCCTCCTGTTACTATCACTGTCATGTTGACAGGAAAGACAAGATACTTAAGATAGGCTGGATTCTGCCAGTGATTCTGGGTAATTGAGAACCAAGGAGTACTTTTTGTCTTGTGGTCCTTCTAGCTCAGTCAGGCTAGAAGTGCAATGGTCCCTCAAAGGTCCTGGCCCATTAGTTAAGCAGCTTCCTTCACTGGCCTGGCCCATGACTCCTTCTGGTGGCCCCCTGCTGTGAGGGCTGGCTTTATTGGTGCCAGATTTCATGTGGACACCCAATTTTGAGCCTACTGCAGCTGAGAACTCTTGACCTCAAGAGATCCATCAGCCTCCCCTCTCGTGGAGCAGGGATTCCTGGCTTGAGCCGCCATACCTGGACAAGCTTCTAATGGAGAGGGACAGTGGGAAAAGGGGCAAGGCAGCCATGAGCAAGCAATATCCCATTACAAACAAGTGGTGGTACAGGAGAAATGGTGTCGAGAACATCATAAAAGAAATGAAGGTGGGCTTGACCTGTGGTGAGAGCTGATGAGCAGCTCCTGTTTTCATTGATAGCCTGGAGATGGCATCCTAGTAGACAGGGCCTTGGAATTAGGGTCACAAAGATGTGAGTTCAAATTCCATGCTTGACACTTATTTAACGAGCCTTTAAGCTCTCTCTCTGCTTGATATCCCCCCTCTGTAAAATGAGGGCTTGTACTCCACAGCTTCTAAAACACATTTATCGCTGTATCTTGCATCTTTAGCCCTTCCGAGGAAGGTTCCCACCACCTGGAGCTGATCTCTGGCTTAGATTTGGGAACAGTGGGCAGGGCCACAGTGCAAAGCGAGTGCCCCTGACACTTCGGACCTAGGTGGGTCGGAAGTGTGAGCCTACTGCTGGCTGTTGGGGAGGTAGGAAGTTGCCATCTGCTCCTTTCCTTGCTTAGGGGCTCCAGAAGGCTTCCTGTGTTTGCCTCACTGCCTGCCTGTCAGGTGAGGAGGTAAGCAGTGGTGCAGAACAAATCTTGGGGAAACCCCAGCATGCAAACCTGTAACTTCTCTCCCACCTGCTCTTCATGCTGGCACAGCCACCAGTTGAAAGCCAGTCAAGCTGTTTGGATGCTGTCTCTTGTTCGGGGAAATCACTGATCCCTTTGGCATGGTGCTTTCTCCCCAAAGGAGCCCAAATCAAAGGGTACCTTCTCCAAATTGTTTTAGCCCTGTCTGCCTTGTTGAAATTACATGAGGTCTTTATAAAAGTCCAGGAACAATGGCCAGGAATCCCTGACCTTCAGGCTTGGGTGGGGAGATTATGTAGCAGCCGCACCCCCTGAACTGACAGAAGTCCAAGGCACCCTCCCTGGGAGAGAGGAGCCAAATTATTCTCCCCGTTTGATAGAAGAGGAAACTGAAACTCAGAGACTGTATTCAACATAACCAACATTGATTCTAGGGAAGGGCTTGGGGATACAATGAAAATCTCATAGTCTTTGTTCTTAGGGAACTTGGAATCAGGATTGCATGATGGAAACAATTCTAGATTTGAATTCAGACCACCTGGCCAAGGAATTCTCTTAGTATCCATGCTTATTCCCTTAAATGGATCTAATAATGTAATAATCATGACAGGAGCTTCTATTTTCATAGGACTTTACACTTTACAAAGGGCTCTCCTCACAGCAGCTCTGTGAGGAGGTAAGATGGATATTATTACCCACTTTTGACAATTGAGGAAACTGAGGCTTGAAGAATTAACTTGGAAAAGATCACAGAGCTAGAAAGTCACCAGACCAGGATAAGAAGCTAGCTTATATAGCTTCAAATACTAAAAGCAAAAAAAAAAATTGGTACTTTTTCCATTATTACCACTTGTTTAGGTGACTGTTAGAAAAATTAAACAAGGGGCTATGTCATGTGACTACTCCATATCCCTGTTTTATGAGGTTCAGAGGGGTGACCTGATCTAGTCACTGTCATCCAGCTAAAAAGAGACAAAAGCATCCCAGGGCTGCTGATTCTAGATCTTGAGACTTCTCCCACTACCCTTTCCTGTCAAGTGGAGCATTGGACTCAACTGAATGCCTAACCTGTGCCCCAAATAGCTAGGTGACAAGTTGAATCCTGCTGTAAGGATCCTACTCCTCACCCCCTTCCCTCTCACAAACAGCTAAGTGGCAAGCTCCTGTATAAAGATACTGCCTCCCCATCAGCTAGGTGCCAAATTCTGCCTTAAGGATCTTGGCCTCCCCCCCAGATCTGCCTAGAATGTTGTTCCTCCTTACCACCCCTTCTTGGAATCCCTGGCTCCCTTCAAAGTTCAGCTTAATCTGTCAACAAGAACGTTCTTGATCTTTCCTATGTGCCAAGCACTGTGTGAAGTTCTAGAGGTACAAAGAAAAAGCAAAAGCAGTTCTTGTCCTCAAAGGGCTTACAGCCTGATAGTGGAGACCCTATCCACACGAACAGCCTCAGGCTGGATAAGTACTGGGTAGCTAAAGGGTAATTCTTGAGGAAAAGGTACTTAGTAGCTGGGGGGGGGGGAGGGGAACATGAAGAGCCTAGTGCTGATGGTGGGTCTGGAGTTGTCTTTAAGGAATCCAGATATTGAAAGAGAAGGAAAGAGCCTCTGATTCCCCATGTCATAGCACCCCCACCTCCACTGTTGTGCACTTATTTATACGTGAGTGTGTTATACCCTGGCTCCTCCACTGGGCTGGCCAGTTCCTCAAGGCCAGGGGCTGATTTACAGTACTATTTATACCTACAATGCCCCAAGGGAGTTCCTGGCACACAATAGGTGTTTCATAAATCTTTTGGATGGACCCATAGTGCGTTTCAGCTAGATTGTGCTAACCCCATCAGCTGGTCAGACATGGCTTATTCTGCCCTCCATTGGACCAGTCATTCATCTGCTTGGTAACCATTTTCAGACTCTTACAAAGTGCAAAGTCAATTCAGTTAACATGGAATAGGTAGCTCTTACAATTCCCTGAGTAATGTGTTCCCGTGCTTTTGTAAATCGGATCCATTATTAGGGTTTTTTTTTAAGTGATAGAACTTATGGTATATAAATGTAATGGAATATTATTGTTATATAAGAAACAATCAGCGGGATGATTTCAGAAAGGCCTGGAGAGACTTATGTGAACTGATGCTAAATGAAATGAGTAGAACCGGAGAATACTGTAGAGGGCAACAACAGGATTATGCAATAATCAACTGTGGTGGATGTGGCTCTTTTCAACAATGAGGTGATTCAGGTCAATTCCAATAGAATTGTGATGGAGAGAGCCATCCGCATGCAGAAAAGGAATATGGGGAGTGAATGTGGATCAAAGCATAGCATTTTCACTTTTGTTGTTATTTGCTTGGGTGTTTTTTTCTTTCTCGTTTTTTTCCCCTTTTTGATCTGATTTTTCTTGTGCAGCATGGCAAATGTGGAAATATGTTTAGAAGAATTGCGCACAATTAACCTATCACTTGCTGTCTAGGGGAAGGGAGAGGTGAGGAGGGAGGGAGAAAATTTTGGAGTACGAGGTTTTTGCAAGGGTTAATGTTGAAAACTATCTTTGTGTGTATTTTGAAAAGTAAAAAGCTATTAAAAACTCATCTAGAAGTGATAGAAGTTGTATATTTTTCCCTTATTGGGACAGGATTTACACTCTTAAGAGTACATTGATTGGTATCATATATTAAGTTTTCAGAAAAGTTAGTACATGTGTCTAGTTGTTTTTTAATCCCAGCCTTTCCCCAACACACTCCTTATTTTTTGGATACTGGCTCTCCCTCTTGCACCTAGGCTTCAAGTGCAGTAATCTCCCATAAACCCAATTCCACTATTGCTTGCAGCTTTGACTTGCTCCTTTTGTAATCTGGGATGCTTCATTTCTCTTTAGGCATCCAGGAAACCTTCCCCTTAAACTGGGGGCTCTCTGTATTTGTATAAGACTTTGTGAGGATACATTTTGGGCTCGGCCCATAGCAGCTCAAAGCTTCAGACCTCAGTCTGCCTTCTAGGGAGCAGAGATTACAGGTTTGTGGCCACATTTCAAGGATGCCCACTTTTCTAAGAAAGGGTGATCCAGTGGAAAAGCCTGAGTTTAGATTATCCCTCTGACTCAGGCTATCTGTGACCTTAAATTAAGTTATTTACCTCTCTGAACTTCCATTTTTGGAGGGGTTTGTTTGTAAAACCTATGTCACTTAACCCCAATTGCCTCAGAAAAAAAAACCATAGGGGCTGAATTAGATGCTTTTGAGGTTCCCCTCAGCTTTAGATTTGTGTTCCTAATTAAATATATCTAGTAATTTGAGCATGAAAAACCAGATTACAAGAGAAAATTGTTCATGCTTGAGGGAGGTTTAAGAAATCTTGCGTAGTATGGGTAGGCCCTCTGCAGCCTGATAATGGCAGGTCTGAATTCTACTGTGTTTGTGTAAGCAAGTTGGGGCTCGGGGGAAACTTCGTATTGGTCATTTTCTGTCAATTCTTGGCCCTCGGGTGTTAATCAGGCCACGGAGGGGTATAGTGAGGGACAGAATTTGGTTTGTTTTTCAAACCAATGGGCCCCCATTTAATTTCAGGCTGTCAATGTCTTATTGAATACCAGAGCTGGTAGTACAACCCCTTCATTTTAGACAGGAGCAGTTTGAAACCTGGAGGAGGGGTTGGTGGCAAGCCAGGCTTGGAGCCCAGCTTTCCTGACTCCCAGCCAAGTGCTCCTAATTTTTTGGTACAAGGCATTTGGGTTAAGTGACTCCCAAGATCACACAGCTAATAAGTGTTTTGAACTTGGGTCCTCCTGACTCAAGGGTAAGTGCTGACTATCCACTGTGCCAGCTAGCTGCCCCAAGGTGCCCTTTCCCTTGTGTTTCTCTGCTTAGTGAAAATCATAGAATTCTGGCATCAACATCAGGAAGCAACCTTAAAAGCCATATGGCCTAAACCCTCGAGAAATGGAAGCTCTTCTTCTGATTGAAAAACCTTTTCTTTAATGCTTTTCCTCCTTCTTGCCCACAAAAAGTAATGAGAATTTTCCTACTAGAAATTATCTTCCTTTTCTTTTCGATTTGTTGACAGACTTGTTGGAATGCAACCCCATTCTCCTTGCCCACCTGAGTTACTGGATGATTTTTCTTTAGAAGTTAATTGCAGCCTGATTTGGTTGTGCTCAGTATCATGTCTATTACCACAAACAGGAAATTGCCTTTCCTGAATTTTGATTGGCAGGGATGGCTCTATAAACATTATTGAAAAGATATTAGTCCCACTGTATGGTGGAGGGAACCTTACTTATCCTCTTCAAAAAATTATCCTCTAGGGGCAGCTAGGTGGCGCAGTGAATAGAGCACCAGCCCTGAAGTCAGGAGGACCTGAGTTCAAATCTGGTCTCAGACACTTAACATTCCCTAGCTGTGTGACTCTGGGCAAGTCACTTAGCCCCAATTGCCTCAGCAAAAAGCAAAAAAAAAAATTATCCTTTAGGGCTGAAAGCATTTGAACTTGTTTTTTCATTGCCTGGGATGGGAGTGGAGGGTATGGAAGGAAAGCTAGAAAAATCAGAGGTTGAAAGGAAAACAGAAGTTTCTTACACCAGAGATGCCCCATTTTAAAATTTCTTGCCGCTCTGATAGGATTCCAATTTTTTGTAAATAATATTTTTTTTCCAATTACATGTAAAAGTTTTCAGCATTCATTTTTTTGTAAAATCTTGAGTTTTAAATTTTTTTCTCCCTCCCATCCTTTCTTCCCAAGACAGTAAGCAATCTGATATAGATTATACATGTACAGTCATATTAAACATATTTACATATTAGTCATGTTGTAAAAGAATAGAACAAAAGAGAAAAGCCACCAAAAAAACAGAAAAAGGAAAAAAAAGTCTCCTATCTGCATTCAGACTGCATAGTTCTTTCTGTCAATACGAATGGCATTTTCCATCATGAATCTTTTGGAATTGTCTTGAATCATTGTATTGCTGAGAAGAGCTAAGTCTTTTAAAGTTGATCATTGCACAATTTTGCTTTTACCATGTAGGATGTTCTCCTGGTTCTGCTCACTTCATTCAACATAAATTCTTGTATGTCTTCCCTAATTTTTCTGAAATCTACTCATTTCTTATGGCATAACAGTATTCTATCATGTTCATAGACCATAACTTGTTCAGCCATTCCCCAATTGAAGGTCATTCCCACAATTTCTAATTCCTTGCTACTACAAAAAGAGCTGCTAAAAACATTTTTGCACACGTTAGGCCTTTTCCCTCTTTCATAATCTCTTTGGGATACAAATCCAGTAGAAACATGGCTGGATCAAAGGGTATGTACAGTTTGATAGCCCCTTGGGCATAGTTCCAAATTGCCCTCCAAAATAGTTGGATCGGTTCACAACTCTAGCAACAATGTATTAGTAGGATCCCACATTTTCAGTGAGATCTCTGGTCTGGTCAAGCGAGCTGCTAACCTGCCCAGTGAACAATTAAGAGAATGATTTTAGTGAAATTATAAGTTCAGGGAAAAAGAATAACGTATTTCAGTAGCATTTGAAGATCTACAAAGTGCTTTCTTTATAGCAACCTCCTGAGTCAAATAATTTCTTATCATAACCATTTTATAAATTAGCAAAAGCACCTGTGCTAAAGGACCCCCACAGTTTCCCACAGTCATATAGAAAGGGACAGGATTTGAACCCAGCTCGTCTGCCTCCAAATTGATCCGTCTTTTCCCTGCACCATTTTCTCCTTCTAAGTGTAACATAAAATGTTAGTGTTTGGAGAGCTCTTAGATTATCTAGCCCCAGATTCTCATTTTACAGATGAAGATACTTGAAGGCCCAAGAAAGAATGGGATTTTCCTGAGGTCCTCTGAATTCCAAGCTAGGCCTCTGCAGGGTGGCTCCCAGAAATGTGACCAATGGAAAAAGAGCTCAAGCTAGACCTGGGTGGAAGAAGGACCAACTTCCATGGCTCTCCGGGCCTTCAAATGAAATAAGGGCCCCGCAAAATTTGTGCCCCATATTCCATCGTTCTATAGTATGACTTCATTATTGATTTGACCCAACAATGAGTATGTTGTACATGGGTAGAGTAGATGGAGTGGGAGAAGGGGAGAAATGGACAGAAGGCTCCAGACCCTCAGGTGTGATTTTTGAGGTCAAATTCCCTCTCCCCCCCCCCTGGCTTTTTTGGCCCCGTGAAAAAGTAGCTAAGATCTCTACTGTAGAATGAAGGCTTATGCTAGGTCACTTGCTCTTTAGCTGGGCTCCCCACTCTGAGCCTCAGTTTCTTCCTTGTAAAATGAGAGGGTTGAATTTGCTCTCTGAAATAGCCAAGTTTAGTCTGCAAACTGAGAAAAGCAGCACAAGGAAAACACTCAGTTTTCTAAGCCAAGAATCTGTTCATTCCCAGTATCTTTCTTTCTGAATTCCCAGACCACAGTGGGTTTTTTAAATGTTTTGTTGATGTTTTTCACGTCCCTGCCTTTCCCCCTCATCACTCTCCCCCTCTTCTCACTTCTTCAGTCAATGGAGTCTTCCCTTATAGTGAAAGAAATAAAATACAATGGAGAGCCTCAGATTTTGAGAGGCACTCAGCTAGGTTGGGATGACTCTTTTGCTTGAACACGTAGGGCCGATATAGAGGGAATGGGCAAAGAGCCTCTTGTGGGAAATTGGGGGAAGAAAATGAATGGAAATGAAATTTTTTTTATATACCCAAGGTACACTTTGGGCAAGGTGCCTGGTGCAAGGGCTGGCTCTATTCCAAATTGGAAGGCTAGAGACAGGGCCTATGATTTCATTAGCATGTCTCTACCATTGCAGGTTGGCACCTTCTCTGAAACCTTGAATCATAACAGATGCTTAGAACCCAGTGAGAAGTGAAGTGACTTGACTAGTAACACTTGCCCAGCTGGTACTACAGGACTTGAATCCAGGTCTTCCTGGCTCTCGGTGCATCGCTTTAGTAATGATTTGAAATGCACCACCTGAAATACTCTAAGCCTTTAGCGATTTTTGTTCCTGGGGAGAAAGGTCTTTTGGTGAATCCACTAGGTCTTTTTATGTTATCAAAATTAGCAGCATATATCCCATTACTAGAATAATTTTTAGTTTGCAAAGTGCTTTCCTCCCAGCATGGGGTGAAGGGGTAGGGGAGTATATTGTTATTCCCGTTTTACAGAAGAGAAAACTAAAGCAGTATGAAATTGAGATTCATATAGAGCCCTCTTATGTTCTGCTGTGTATATGGAAATCCTTTGTTTTGGTGTTTAAGTTCAAATTTAGCAATTAATTAGCTCTAGAGCTAAAAGGGAACTATGAGACCATATAGTCCAACCCTTTCATTTTACAGAGGAGGAAACTGAGGCCTAGGGAGGGAAAGGGATTTATCTAAGGTTACTTGTAGGATCAGAGCTCTAAAGCTGGAGGAGACCCCAGAGGTCATATAATCCAACCCCTTCATTTTACAGAGGAGGAAACTGAGCCCTAGACAAGAGAAAAGACTTGCCTCAATTCACATAGATAATTTGGAACCCGGCTCTCTGTCACTGTATTCAGGATTCTTCTCCCTGTAACCTGATAATAATGACTGTATTGCCTACCTCCCAGGTCTTTTAATAAAGTTTTCCTTAGCTGTATGGCTGAGAACAAGTCCTCAGTTTCCTTCTGTGTAAAGTGGGAATCCTAATATTTCTCCTCTCTTCCAAGGTTGTGGTGAAGTAAGATCTCTCCACTCCTGTTCTCTGGTTAAATCATAGTAGATTGGCAGATAGTTCTGAAAGCCCCAAAGAATAGGAGTTCCGAATGCCAGGTATTTATCTAGCATTTAGAAATCAAGAGAGGCTGCCCAGTGCAAAAAAAAAATTGGCTCCAGAAGGGCTAGGTTCAAATCTTGGCTTTAATCCTTGCTTCCTTTGTGACATAAGGAAAGGCACTTCTTTGGACCTCTGTTTCCTCCTTCTTAAAACACGCAGGTTGTACCAGGACACCCAGCTTTTTTCAGCTTTAAATTCTGTGACCTTTTTTGTGGGATTAGGGTAGGGTTGAGTGTGAGTGTATAATCCAAGCCCTTAGCACCTTGAATGTCCCCACCCACTCCATCCATGTTCTCAGATAGAACCCAAAAGAACCTTGGTGAAGGAGAAAGAACATTGGTTCAAACATCAGCATCAGCAGAGCTAGGGTCTAGTATAGCCTCTGTCATTCGCTCACTACTGGTGTAGACTCGACATCTCTGGGCCTCAGTTCCCTCTTCTCAGGGTCTATGATTCTATGAACTTTTTATCATGTGACAGAATGATGGTTTTGGATTCAGGGGAGTGTGCTTCCGAACTCAACTTTGTTATTGACAAGTTGTGTGATCTTCAACAAGTCCATTCCCTCTCTGGGCCTCAGTTTTCCCATCTATATGAGTGTGTCAGATTCAGTGATCTCAAAAGCCAAACTTTTCTGACACTGTAGAAATGAGTGGTTCTTTTTTTAAGACTTTAATTTCATTTACTTTTTCATTGGCAGATTTTATTTTGACAATACTCACTTCCTTGTGGACACCTTATCCCTCATGGTTATCATCCTTTCAAAAAGTAATTACAACTAACAGCACATACAGCTTCCCATTCTTCTAGTTATTAACATCAGGTCATATGCTTTGCGTCTTTCTCTATAGTCTTCATGTTTATAATTCATTATGAGATAGTAATATACCCTCGACCACAATTTATTTAATTATCCCATAATCAAGGGTATTTACTTTGTTTCTAGCTTTGTGCCTCTACAAAAAGAGCTGCTATAAATATTTTGGTGTATCCGGGATTTTTATTCATGTCACTGATCAATCCTAGCAGTGGGCT
>JAJPUD010020599.1:8821-24401 GCA_023553655.1 Myrmecobius fasciatus | reverse complement strand
GGAAGCGGGCGAAGGAAAGAGCCCCGAGGAGAAAAGTCAATTAGACAAGAGGATTTTAAAAGGATTTCCTCCAGTGCCAGCGGGCAGCATCAGGGCAGAATGGTGAGAAGCAAAGGCCCAGTGGTCCCTGGTAGCTCTCATTTACTAAGCACCTACTATGTGCCAAGCTCTGGGGATACAAGCACAAATGACTGAAACCATCCTTCCTCAGAGAGCTAACATACAGAAACACGGGCAGTCACGATAGAGGGAATCAATTCAAAGTACCTGAGCATGAGTGGGAAGGTGGGCACTCCAGGAGCCGGGGGAGAAGGCCTGTGAAAGCTGTGTGCTAAAGGAATGGAGGCCGGCCCTAATGAGAGGAGGAAGAAGCACGTCCAAACACACAGAGACTCGGGGACAGGAATGGATGGATGGAGTGTGGCTGCATGTGGGCACAGGAAGGCTGGAAAGAAAGCACCTGAAAACCCACAGGGCGCCATCAGGCTGGAGGGAGGCGAAGGTGGGGCCGGCTCCACCTGCACTCTGGCAGCCCACTGGCCTGAGGAAGAAACGTCAAGCTAATGGGGAGGCCATGGTAGGAGGTAGCCCAGCCAGGACTGGAGAGCAAGGCAGGGAAAAAGAGAAAGGTGGGGACCGTGAGAGACACAGACAGCTACCTAGTGGGCTATAATGCCACCAAGGATAGGGGCCCAAGACTCCTGAGGGAGCAGGCAAACCACCGGACCAGTTTTGCTGCAAGGGGCAGGGCCGGGAGAAAACGGCCGTGACCACCGAATCCCGCTTGTCCTCGATCGCGGTTCACCCAAGCCCCAGATGCTCTATTTTCCCTCCTGGTGAATGTCAGTGAAATTTTGTTATACGGAGAAGCTGGTCTTGTAAAGAGGCCCAGAACCGCAATCCTCATCACGTGGCATAAAGCCACCGTCATCCAGAGGACAGATAATGTCTAAGAGAAAGCGGACCCAAAATCTCATCCAGTACATTCACAAAGCTGGCAGAGGCCCCTGGGAAGATAAGTACACGAATACCCTGCTGTAGTGTGAACACAGGCCTGGAGTCAGCCTCAGAACTGGAGTTCAATAAGAGCTTTTCATTTTTCTTTCAAAATACACGCAAAGAGCTTTCAACATTCACCCCTGCAAAAGCTTGTGTTCCTGATTTTTCTCCTTCCCTTCCCCTGCCCCCACCCCTAGACAGCAAGTAACCCAATATAGGTTAAACAGGGGTGATTCTTCTGTATATATTCCCATGATTACCATGCTGCACAAGAAAAATCAAATCAAAAAGGAAAAAAAGCACCCAGCAAACCACCACCAGGTGAAGGTGAAGATGCTACACTGTGCTCCTGCTCCAGTCCCCTCAGTCCTCTCTCTGGATGCAGATGTGGGCCTGCATTCAAACAGACCAAGGATCCTTTGGGAGGCCTGGGAACTGCTCTGACCATCTGGATTTGCCCATCACGTCCCTGAACGATCGGATGATCAGTGGAGATGCTGACAATCCAAGACAGAAAGAACCCGGAACAAGGGGCTGCCCGACTGGGATTCGGCCAACTGAGCTGCTCTAGAGCCAGGAGACTCCCCAAAGCGCTGGCTAGTTTGCCCCCCTGGCCTCCCCTTGGCTGCCCGCAGACACTGCTGTGACCGAGCTGTCAGAGAGAAGGGTTCGGAGGAGTCCACAGACAGAGAAGCCTAGAAAGGAAGAGCAGGAGCGAGCTGAGGGGTCTGATCTGGCACGGTGGATGAAGCAAAGACAAAAGGCACCGGTGAAATGGGCAAAAAAAAGTCACCAGGGCTCTGAATGGGTGGCAGATGCTTGCTGCCTGACGGCGACTTTAGTCTCTGGGTGCGTTCCTACTGAAAGTCCTGGGAGTGGCGAGGGAGAACCGGTGAGTGACACGGGTGGCGCCGCAGGAACCTTGTAAGGAAATGACCACTTTATCTTGGCATTCAAGCAAAATTATTTATAGCAGCCCTTTTTGTAATAGCGAGAACTGGAAACCAAGTGGTGCCCATCCAGCGGGCTAACAGCTGAAGAAACTGGTCTAGAACTGCAAGGGAACGTGACTGGGCCAGAAGAAATAACGCACGTGGGGAACTGAGGGAAACCAGACGAGGCTCCAGTGAACTGAGGCAGAATGAGGTGCACACACCAAGAGAACGACTCCTGTGATAACGATGAGAACTCTGAGCAGTGCAATCAATGACCCATCTCCATTTCGGAGAGGGGGGAACACCGTGCAACACGCCGGGCTTGACTGAACTTCTGGGAGGGTTCTATGACGGGGCAAGGGAGGGGGAAGGGGAATTAGGAACAGGGAAGAAGGGGGAGCAAAGACAACTTTGAAAAAACTAGTCAAAGGACTGCAGCACGGCCGTGTTGTTTCTATCGTACTGTTTCAAACAACGGCTCACGCTTACTCCGAGAGATCTGGATTATTTGATGATTTCCGCTTATGGGGAGTTGGGAGCAAAAAGCTGCCTCGTGGGGGATTTCTTTGCTCTTTAGCGCTGTAAAGGAATGCTTCACTGCATGAGGCTTGCATAACTGTGACCGAATAAAAGAAAGAGACTCAGCCTGAGACGGGCCCATTTCAGTGACAATATTGGGCAATACCAAGGTTTGTGTAAAAGGGAAAAGGAGAGGAGATTGTAAAAAGTGAAATTCTGGTGACACAATTAGAACGTGTCGAGAAAAGAAACCCGGAGGGTCCTCAGGGAGCTCTCCTTTGACGTAAAAAAAGAAAAAAGGGACAAATGCCTGAGTGGAAATAAGCCTGAAGACGAGCAAAAGGAAAATAATCCGGAAGGTACAGAACAAGCAGAGCCTTGTGCAAAGTGCTGGAGACACCCAAGAGAGAGGGACAAGGCAGCCCAAACTGGGGCCTTCTCTAGCACAGAGAGGGGTACCCCGGGGGAAGGGATGACACTGGAATGAACTGAAGATCCGGGCTCCCAAGTAAACTGAGGGCTCCCACAAGGATCCATCTGTGCTGCTCCCGACCAGAGGGATTAAGGAGCTCACAGTGTTAAGCCTCAAGCACAGACTTCAAGGCCTCCTGGTGGAGGAGCCTTCTGGGAGGGGTAGCTGGCTCAATCTCTCCCCAAGAGCTCCCAGAGGCCCCCCAGGAGGCCCAGGCTGGCCCCTCTCCAGGTTCCTCCGCCCTACTCACTCCCACACACTGCTGAGCCCTTGGCCTCCTTTATCTTCCTCCCCTTCTCGGCCCTGGCACTTTCTCTACCCCCTCATCTCCCCAGTGCCAGCTGCCCTCAAGTCCCAGCTCAAACCCCACCTTCAACAGAAAGCTCCCTTTCCTCCCACTGAGGCCGATTCCTGTTTACAGTCTGTGATTTGCACGTGTTCTCCCATTAGACTGCGAGCTCCCGGAGCAGAGCACGGCCTGGCACATCTCAGGCCTGCCAAATACTTGCTGACTGACCGACCGACCGACCTCAGAGGGCAGAACCCGAACAATGGGGGCAAGTCTCTCAACTAAGCAAGCACTTACTGTGCCGGGCACTGTGGAAGTGGGCAGAGCCAGTCCCTGCCTCAAGGAGCTCAGGTTCTCAGGCAGAAGACAAAGTGCCCTCTGGGAAAGGCCTCCGGCAGAAGGCCGGCCCTGACTCTGTCTGGAGAGAAGCCCCCCGGCCCCCCACTGAAGCTCCCAGCTTCTGTGCCTCCAGCGTGTGGGATGCAGCAGAGCAGAGGCTGGCCCTCGGGGGTGAGGAAGCCGAGGCAGGAGACTCCATGAGCTGCCCAAGATCACCCTGCAATGGCCCCCACTTCTCAGACGATAGTAGGAAACTTTGGAAAGGTGCCCGGCCCTCAAAGGAGGCTGCTCGATGAGGGTCCCGGGGCCACACTCAGACCAGCTCTGCACCACGAGCGCTTCTTGGGGGCTGGAACTCTCCCAAGGACTGTTCCCCCACACTGCTCCCCACTCTAACACACATACGCGCCCCCCCCCCCCTGTCTTACTGAGATGTCACGGAGAGGATTGTCGTTCAGGAACCGGCTGGCCTGACTGAGACACCCTCAAAGTGTGGTCCGACGACCCCGGGCATCCCCAAGGCCCTTTCAAGGGGGTTTATGATACTAAGATGTTTTAATTTCTAATAATCAATAAATCTCAATAGACATAACCCGCATTTAAAAAGGTCTTTGGGAGTTTCCACTAATTTTCGAGGGCTTTAAAGTTGGCAAAGCACTGTACTAAGTGGGGGCCAGGTGATGTTTCAACTCTGAGCGCGTGTGTGTCTGTACATATAGAACTTCGATGAACTCGATCTCAAAGTGTCCCCCAGTAAACCCCCAAACTCACAGGCGGTCCCAGAGTGATCCTTAGTTAGTCTATGGAAGAAACGAGTACTTCAAGGCGGGAGAGGAGTAAGCGGTTCCATTTTACAAACGGGGCCAAGGGCCGCACTACCAGGGAAAGCCCAGTGCACACAGCCAGGGTTGCAGACCAGGTCATCAAATAGGGGGTTTGTGATCTTTCCTTTCTCCTGGGGGTTCCTAGCCAGGAGGCCCAACATGGCGGCGAGAGCTCCTGCCGACAGAGCCGCCAGCTCCATCCCACAGCACACTCGCCCGGACTCCCAGCTCCAAAGGTCTCCCACTTTAGATAAGCATTCTTTGGACTACTTCACCCTGATCGTCATCAATCAAACGCAGGAATCACCGCCTCCCGGCTGCTGCCCGGGCTGGGCTCCGTCCCAGCAGCTCACAGCGGGCTCGTGCTCCGGGAAGGGGGGCAACAGCACGTGTGGAAGATGTAAAACGAGCCCCCGGGGACACAAGGAGCCCCCCGGCACGTGCCACAAGGATGGAGGCGGCTTCGTCTCGGCGAGGCCTCTGACAAAGGGGGGCCGAGTGGCCGGTGCCAGGGCCGTCGGGGGAAGGTGCCTCCCCGGGATCAGGCCCTGTCTCAGCCCGTCTCCAGGCTGACTCACTCGGACAAAGGCAGGGGACACAACCATCCTAGGTCTGGGTGAGTAAGAGCGCTCCAGGGCGGAGAGGCCAGGCCAGGAGGACAGCCGGCAGACCAGGGCAGGGATGGAACCGGGGCACGACTGGCACCAAGGCAGGGCAGGAACCAGGGCAAGACTGGCACCGGAGCAGCGGGCTCCCTTCCTTCGGGAATCCGGGCCTCCCAGTCGTGCAGGCCCTGCCCCAGCCAGTGCGTGGGGGCCGCTCCAGCTGTTTAGGAGGGCCAGGGGCCACATGGCCAGGCTGCAGAGGGCAGACCTGGGGCGGCAGCCCTGCCCTCAGGATGCTAACAGCCCAAGGCTCTAAGGGGTCTGTCTGCCTCTCCCCCCCCCTGCATCCTCCCCCCTTCCTGCCTATCCCCTTCCCCGGTCTCTCTTCCACTCCCTTTCCCCTCTCACGCCCGCGCCAACGCCCGGGGGCTTCCTTTGGCAAAGGGAGGGCCATCCCAAGTTCTCCTCAGGCCCCAGAAGCTGGAAGGGGAAGCGGGTCGCCCCGCCCTCATACTCCCGCCCCAGGGCCCATGAGGTGGACCAGACTCTCCCGCCTGGGGGAGGGGAGCATAATGGGGATGTTGCCCTCCACGGCCGAGAGAAGAAGAGGGGGCGGTGAAGGGTCTCCCCCGCCCCGCCCCCGGGCCGGACTACGGGTCAGCCAAGCTGTGTCCCGGTCCGAGCCCCAGGCTGGAGGACAAGGCAGGCTGGGGACGGGGGTGGCCGAGGCCCCGTGGGGCCTCGGCAGGGCTGGGAAACGCTCGGGTCAGAGATCAGGGGTCAAAGGCCAAGGCTCACCTGCGCGTGCGCCACGACCAGGCTCTTGTTGCCTTCCCCGTGGTACGTCCATTCATTCTCGTCCATCTTGGCCGCGTCCATGCCCCGGCTCCGGCCCCGCCTCAGGCTGGACTCGGACCCGGCCTTGGCCCTGGACGCCTGCCCTCAGCCCGCGCCCGGCCCGGCCCCCGGCTCAGTCACCGCCGGCTTCGGGCAGCGACTGTCACCGGCGCGACACGACGGGCCCCGCCCGGAAGTGACGCCAAACCGCCGGCGTGTGCAGACTGCGTGGGGCTTATGTATTTCCGCTCCCTCCCCCCTCCCCCCCCCCGCGGGGAGAGAGGAACCAGGCTGACCACCATTGTGATTGCTGGCGAAGCCGGCTCAGGATCGGGCAGAAAAACGCGCTTCCGGTTCCGGCGGCGCCTGCGCCCCGAGGTTCCCTTCCAAAAGGCGTCCAAAAGGCGCCTGCGCTTGCGCCCTGCAAGCTTAGTCACGGAGGAGTCACAGGCCCGCGTTTACGCAGGTACCCAGCCAATCCGGGGACTGGCCTCCTATGGAACAAGGGAGGCGGGAGGCGGCAGCGAGAACGGAGAGCGTTCCCAGCACGGGGAATGACGTGGGCCAAGGCGCGGCGACGGCCAATGGCGCACGGGTGGAAGTAACAAGGCCGGGAAGCTGGGGCGGGGCAGGGAAGGGACTCGGCGCGGATGGGGAGACTTCGGTAGCAGAGGAGTGGCTGCCAGAGCAGACCTTGGGGAGCCTTGCCAAGGGCGGGTCGCTGTGATCCACTTGAGGCAAATGGTGGGGTCTTTGGGGGTCTCCTGAGCAGGGCTTGCGAGGGCGCACGTCTTGCAGGAACGGTGGGCGGAAACTTAAGTCCCATTTTACAAATAGGAAATGGAGGCCCAGGGAGGCGTGGCCAGCTTAGCTTCGGGAGAAAAGTTGGGTTCCGCGGGTAGGGCGGCACGGTGGGTCCCACGGACCAGAGGTTTTCCGGGTGAGAGGTGAAGGAACAATTAAGTGACCAGGAGAAGCCTTGAGCACTCGGGGAACGGGGAGGTCGGAAGGCGGCTGTGGATTCAGCCAATCAGGAGGCGGCTTGGGTTATAGGAAAACCACAAACTTGAGATCACGGCCTCGGTCCAAACTGGTTCCGATCAATGGCCGGACTTGGCCAAATCACTTTTGGGCCGGCACGTTCTGTAGGAGGAGCTTTCCGCCGTTTTTGAATGAGGGAGGGGGACCAAGTTTATACATATTTAGGGAAAAGGGGTAGTGGGCGGATCAGAAAGATGGTGACCTGGAAGGGAATGGGAAGGGAGCGACTGTGCCAAACTAGCAAGTCTGAAGCTTCTCCCACTTCTGGGCTCAGGGCTCCCTCCTCCTGAAGAGGAGTGGGATCCGCTTCTGGCCAGAAACGTTAAGGCGATTCCTTAAGATGTTCCTTTAATAAATGTTCCTGGATCTCTGATTTTCAGTGTCAAGGGTGTATTTCTGACAGATATAACACAGGCCCATAGACTTACTTCTGGGAGTGCCCAAGGAGGTCATTCATCTGGGCCAGCCCCATCGCTGATGTCCAGGAAACAAAGCAAACCCAATTATCTCAAGCAGAACAAGCCCGCCCTTCCTGAGGTCCCTGTGAGTGTCGGGGGAACTGCCGTCCTACCAGACCTCAGACTCATAATCTAAGCATCCTTCTCAACTCCTCTCCTTCCCTCATCCCCCCATCCCCAGTGGCTCCTCCCTGGCCATTCCCTTACAGCGCCACTCATTAATTCCACTTCTCTCCCATCCCATCACTTTGCCTGTGTATCTCTTATGCATCGCCCTCTTACATCTCTCATCCACCTCACTTTACGTCTTTCCACCAATAATCATTTTCAGCTCTGAGATCTCTCAGATCTCCTCACCATCTCATCACTTTCCCTTTATCTCAGATCCATTCCACCTTTACAATGTCCTTTATCCATTCCATCTTGACAACTTCCCTCATCCCCTTCATTTTACATCTCTTATCTTTCATCCACTTCCCTTTACAACATCTCTGATCCATTCTACCTTGACATGTTTCCACCCCTATACTATCTATTATGACTTTCACCTCTGCAGCATTTCCCTAATACACTCCCTCCTTCCCTTCTCCACCTCCACCCCGTCCAGGTCCTCATCATCTCAGCCTTGGGTCAACAGCTACTGGTGGATCTACCTACCTCTACTCTCCCCACTCCAGGCCCCAGGTCCGACCACGTCACACCCCTACTCCAGGGGTTCCCTATTGCCTCCAGGAGCAAACACCAACTGCTCTGTTGGGCATTCAAAAGCCCTTCTTACACCTTATTCTCCATCAAGTACTCTTCACTGACTTCCTGGCAGTTCCACCACCAAGACCCCCTGCCCCCAGTCTTTCAGTCTTGGACATTTTCTCTGGCCATTCCTCCAGGCCTGAAAGGGGCTTCTAGCTCCCCTCCATCTCCTGCCTTCGAGTCTTAGCTGAAACGCCGCCATCCACAAGAAGGCTGCCCTAGTCCCGCAATTCTTTTGCCTTTCCTCTGATGATTCTCTGACTTGTATGTAGCTTGGACATTGGTTGCACATTGACTCCATTAGACTATGGCCTTTTGAGTCTCCAGTGCTTAGTACAGTGGCTGGAACATAGTAGGTGCCTAATAAGGGACTGGCTGTTTGATGTTTTTATTTTTATGGCCCCAGATTTTAGAGCAGTGTCTGGCATATACTAAGTGCTTAGTTAACACCTGTGGTTTGCTTCCTTGCCACAGATAGGGAAACTGAGGCTGTATTTTGCTCATAGCATTTCCACCCCTAGGACAGTGCCCATTCCACCACCATATGCCACTTACAGGTTAGCATGAGAAAAGAGGTTTGAAGAACATACTGAAACATGGTGAGGGCTCTATGAATCGGGGCACTGGGCAGCAGCAGTCAGAGCCCCTGGCCACAAGGAGTGACTCCAAGGAACAAAAACACCTGCCGGGAAAGGCCCACCCCAGAAAGAGACCCACGGGCAGAGGAACCGTATGGGGACCAAAGAAATGGGTCTCAGACCCTCACGGGAGAACCCTGCCTTCTACAGGCCGGTGGGCTCCTCCTTGTGGGGCTCCCCTGGGCAGGACATTTGTGCTGCTCTCAGAGTAGAAGGGAAGTAGAGGGTCTGAATGGGCCCCATTACTCCCACGCTTGACACTAGCAGTTTAGCGGTGGCTCCAGAAATCCAGAGCTGGCTTGTTTGGGGGATTCGTTCAAAGGAGACACCGTCATGGAGCAGCCTCCTCATCAGGAACAGCAGCAGTTGCTGACTACCTCCCACCAACAGGCAGATAGACAGAATGGCCCTGGGAGTGACAGCATGTTCCAGGCCTCCGAGTCCTGCCCAGGGATGGAGGGGACTCTTCCGTTCCCAGCAAACGGGTAGCCGAGCCTAGCAGAAGCAGCAAGCTCTGGGCCCCTGGCCCAATCCTCCCAGCCAGACAGGAAGCAGGTCAGAGGCAGCCCAGAACCCTAAACCCGGGAGTCTTGGGAAGGATCAGGCTTCCAGTCCTGTGCCCTCAACCATCGTCTGGGGGAGCCAGGCCCTGCTCCCGCAGGCGCTGCAGCCACGGGCCTGAAGATGGCCGGGGTAGAGGAAGACACTCTCCACAGCGAGCCCTTCACTCTCCACTGGCTCCACATCAGCAGGGAAAGGCCCCTGTTCTGCTCCTGCCTTCTTAGGAGCCTGGGCCCTTCCCCTCTGACCTGCAGCCGAGCCCCTCCCGGGGGGCTGTCTCCCCCAGGAGAGCAGGGCCTGGCTCACTCACTCACATGGATAGCTTCGGCTATCCACGGGGCAGAGATACTGGAGTAGTTTGCCATTTCCTCCTCCCATGGGTAAGACAAACAGAACTTAGAGGCTCGGGCAGCGTCACACGGCCACTAAGTGTCAGAAGCTCCAGGGCCAGCACAGAGTTAGGACTTTGCAAATGCCTCGTGTTTTTCATTGGTTGATTCATTCAGAGAACCCAAGGCAGCTAAAACAAGAGGAGAAAGCCTTCATCAGGGGGCTGGCTCCTCTCAAAAGACTGACGTAATTGAACAGACGTAAACTTCTAATCGATCCTAGCATATGACATGGGGGGGGGGACCCAAAATAGAAAGTTTGCTTTTCCTCTTCACGTTTTCTCTTGCTCATAAAGTAAGGGAGAGGGAGCACCAGCTCTTATTGCTTTGAATCAGAAAAAGGAGAAGCCAGCATGTCATGACTAGTGATAACAAGGAAGTGGCTGTGGGGGCTGAGCTCCTGGATATCTTAGCATCCCAGGGCCTGCATTTACTTCCTGTCTCCTCTGGATTCCGCCTCTCCCTTCTATCTCCTCCATCCCAGCAAAAATAAAAATACAAAAAGGAATTATGACCTGAAAGTAATGCTGAGGCTCTCTCCAGCAGGCTTTGGGCTGCTTTTCAAGGCTGGGGCCATTAGGATCTCCACTTCCCCCACCCCAGCTCCACAGGGCATGCTCTCCCCATCTAACCTTTTCTCCCAACTCCCTTCCTCTCAAATCTGGTTTCCAGGGAGCCACTGGCTTTTCAGAGCCATGAGTGCTGGGGGACTTAGCTTTGCCATTCTAATCAGGACTTTGGAGCTGGAAGGGGCTTCCGAGACCGCAAGGCTAAGGGACACGGGAGAAAGTGGATGTGGACAACTGACCCTCCCCTCCCAGCAGCCCTCTGGAGGAGACTCTGCTTGTCTCCAACTTTGTCCTGGGGCAGCCCGAGGTCCTCGCGGCAGACCCCTCATTCTCCTTCCCCCCAATCACTGACCCCCCTCAAAGGGGGGGGGGGGAGGCAGGCGGTTCCACTTCTGGGGGCAGCCACTGCTTCTGGATCCCCTCCAAGATCACAAAATAGCTTTTAGGTCGCCCCAGCAGAGTCTTCCCTGGTGAGGAAGCAGTTCTCCAGCACCTGCAGTGGGCTGAGCTCTGGGGAAACAAAGGCTCCTCCGGCTTGGGGGGAGGGAGAGGGAGGCCCGCCTTTGGCCTGGAGCTCTCCAGAGCCTGGCCCATCGGAGCGGGGCGGGGGAGTTGCTGAATTGAGGCAATAAATGAGCCTTAGAATTGAGGGCCTCAACTCCTGGGCCTGGAGCTGATTCCGAAGGAAGTCCTTATAAAGTCACCCGCCCCGTGGAGACAAAGCCGGGGGCATTTCCTTGGCCAAGACAAATGCTGGAGCCCCCCCCCCCCCCAAGGACTGCAAACCAGGGGAGGGACTGGGGGCACGTGACAACTGTAGCCGCCAGCCGGCTTTGGCCCCGCCCACTTCCGGTTTTCAATTGCTTCCCTGGTGCCCCCCAGAAGCCTGATGGGGCCAGCCCCAAACCCTGCCTCAGAGGGCTGCAGACCGCAAGGGGACCCAGGCATGAAAGAAGCCCCGGGAGGGGCACGCAGCGCCGAGCACTGGGCCACTTCACTGGCGTTTGCCTCAGTTTCCTCACCTGCTAAATGGGGCTAATAATATCAAACAATATACACCCATGACCCACCCACTGCACCCCAAGCGCCGTATTAAGTACCGGAGATACAAAAAGAAGCAAGAGGCGGACCTGCCCCCCAAAAGCTCCCCGTCTCTTGGGGGGGGCAATAAGCCAATGGAATAAGCAAGGCTAAGTGGGAATAGCTGCCAGAAGGAAAGAAGTGGGATGGAGAGGGGCTGTAGAAGGTGGGGTTTTAGGTGGGACCTCAAAGTCGGGGGTGGGGGTGGGGGAGGGAAGGCCCAGGACAGAGGGGGATAAGGTCTCGGCGAAGATGAGAAGTGTTTGGGACGCGGTGGGTTTAAGGCGCCTCCTGGACAGCCAGTTCTAGAAGCCAAAGGGGCAGGTTGGAACCTCCTCAGCAGGGAGGCGGTCCCGAAAGGCATGGGAGCCGCGGGCTCACCCAGGGAAGTGGGGGACAGGGAGAAGAGAAGGGGCCGGGACAGGGCCCTGAGGAACACCCAGGAGCAACCGATGGAGGAAGCACCGGGAGAGAGAGGGCGGAGCATCAGTACAGAGGGGGCGGAGCACCAGGAGAGAGAGGGCGGGGTATCAAGACAGGATGGAGCACCAGGACAGAGGGGGCGGAGCACCAGGACTAAGGGGGCGGGGCATTGGGACTGAGAGGGCGGAGCACCAGGACAGAAAGGGCGGAGCATCAGGGAGGGAGGGGCATCCTGCAAAAGGAGAGAAGGGGATGAATGACCACAGTGTCCCTGGCACAGCCAGGCCGGGGTCAGAACTGAGAAGGGGCTGGGTCTGACAGGAGGGAGATCAGTGCTGAGTGTGGAGGGTGCAGTTTCCATGGAGGGAGGTCGGGAGCCAGACTGGGGGGGCTGAGAAGACAGTGGGGGGTGGAGAGAAAGCAGAGACCCGGGTGTAGACGCCTACAGGAGTTTAGCCACAAAGGGCAGAGAAGATACAAGAGTTAGCAGGGGCGGGTGTGTGTGGGGGGGTGAGTGCTGTGGTTTTGCCCCCCAGGAGAGGGGGGACACCGGCATGTTAGTGATGGGGGGGGGCAGTCTGTCAGAGGAGAAGGGGTGGCAAGGATTGGCTGAGCTGCTAGGGAGGTTGGTCCTGACAAAGACCGAGGTCACGGCGGCCGAGTGTGAGGGACGGGCTGCTCCCAGCTGGGGCCAGAGAGGAGGGGAGGGCAGAGCAGCCCGAGGGATGTGGGGCCCAAGGTGGCCTTGGCCAGGGGGAGCCAAGGCTGAGGCAGGCCCATGGGGAGAAGGGATCGGGGGTTCTGGAGGGGGGGATCATGTCGAGGCTGCCTCAGGTTTGGGGAGGTCTAAAGGGACCCCCTTCATAAAGCTCTCGGCACCCTCCCAGCCGGAGCCTTTTCTGCCCCAGAGAAAACAAGTCTGATTGTGATGTGGCCAGCCGGACCCCTGGTTAGAACTAGCAGGCTTTGGATTTAGGGACCCCAGCATGGCTTTGGGCCTTCTCCTGCTACACCTGCATGAGAGCCCACTGAGGTAGCTGCTGACTCAGCTGTCCCCCGGGGACTCCCCCCCATGGGTCACCATGGCTCCTAAAGGACTCTGAACCTTCGCCATCTTTGGAGATTTCATCAGTGCAAGGACACCAGGTACGACCCCCCCTCCACACACACACTCCTCAGGTGTCCGGCCCGGCCCCATTACGGCCCCTGCTTTGCCTGCTCATTATTCCAAGAAGTCATGGTGCAGCCGTAAGGAACGTGCTTTATTCTAATGGGATGCAAAATAAAGAAGTCAGAATTCTTACTTCCATCGGGTGACGGCAGATTCGTGGGCAGGGAGCTCCAGGCCGCCCCCCAGGTTCTCAGCTCTCTCCCTGTGTGTCCTGTGGGCCAAGGGGCCGCCATTATTCTCCATTCGCTGGAACAGCGGAGCTCGCGGCCTTGGTCCGGCGTTGGGATGAAGCTGCGTTCTCCATCCCTCTCTCTTCCCCCGCCATAGAAGCCACCTAGGGATCCAGCCCCGAAGTCTGTCCCAAGCCCCCTCAGCTGTGAGAACGGGCCGGGTCTCCTGAGCACTGGGAAAATACAAATCCCGCCTCGGACTCGGGCCCGCTGAAGGTGGCCAGGGACGCCGTTTCTGGCCTTCCTCCATCAGGATTCTCAGCCCCGAGCTCTAAGAACTTTTGGGGAACACTTCGTTAAGTGTGTTGCCACGGACTTCATCGGCTCTCTAATCCCGTGTACTACTTCACGCTTTTAAAAGCCTCTTTTGGGAAAGGGCCACTGCCAGAGGGGTCTGAACCCCGCCACACACAAGGGGAGGAAGCTCCCTGTCTAGGTGGGCTGGGCCAGGAGCATCAGCACATCCTGGGTCTGGGGAGGGCCTGTAGAGTGAAGAGAGCCGGCAAGCTGTGACATTGGGCCGGCTCAGCCACTGGGAGAGCAGAGGGCTTCCCTCTCCCTCCCTGGAGAAGGGCCTTTTGAGGGGCCCTTGCAGCTCAAACCCATTGGAGCCCAACTCCCGGCTTCTCTCTTTGCAGAGATGCTGACCCGCGGGGGCCTGCTCTTTGCTCTCAGCCTGGCTGCTCTTGGCCAGAGACTGCCCTTACCTCCCACTAAAAGGCTTCCTACCCTCTTCTGTGGACAACCCCCTTCCTCCCCAACCAACTCTCATGTCCCCTTGCCAGCCACTCATTCCTTTGGGGGGCTCCTGCCTGCCTCAGCCTCACTGAGGCTGGGAGTGAAACTTGGTAGTCCTCCTTGGAGCAGACACCCCTGGGGACCGTGTTTGGGCTGCGGCGGGACCCTCCGGGGCCAGAGTGGCCCCATCTCTCCTGCCTGGGACTCTAGGGAGCCGAGGGCAGAGTCCCTCGCCCTCGTCTGTCAGAGCACGGAATAAATCCTGGCTCTGAGCGAAGGAAGAACTCCTTGAGGAAGTGTCTCAGCGTTCTGAGTCCCAATACCGGTCCCGTGTCTTACAGTGAAACTCCAAAAGCTCGGGAAGCACCCGCTTAAAATGTCAGTTTTACAGAAGAAGAGCTGAGTCCTGAAGAAAGAAATGATCTGTCCAAGGTCATGTGGGGAAATGGGGTAAAAAGAGGTCAGGAAAGACCTGCGCAGGCTATGGCAGATTGGGGTGCCAGGGAAGCAATATTCCCAGCTCCTGAGCCATCTGCCAGCTTCTTCCTTCGCCTTTTGGAACTGTTCTCAGCAGCTTTGTGTGTGTGCACGTGTGTGTGGCAGGCCCAGAATCACTGACCTCGGAGGACCCCTGCTGAACTAACTCAATCCTGGGTGATGTAATGGCCTGAGCTCTGAGTTCAGATCCTCCTTCTGATCCTTAAGATGGAAGATCTCTCAGAGCCTCCTAGCCATCGGCAGTGTGCTTCAGAAACAAATTGGCAAAACCAACAAAAGGGAAGTGGTTCAGAAACAATCATGTTATCACAAAGTAGATTTTATCCCTTTTTTCCTTTGCTCTTGTTAAATCTCGGGAGGTAATCACACTGCAATCTGGGAATCACAAGCAGGATCCACAAGGACGTGGGCTCAGTCCCCAGTGCTGACCCAGATCAAGCTCAGTAAAACCTCCCTTCTCCCCTTTCCCTCTCCTAAGAACCTTCACTTCTCAGAGCCCCCAAGCAACTTTGCAGGTGTGGAGGTGATCAGGGCCTGTAGGAGGGCAAGCCCTGGGCACTGGGAAAAGCCTCCCCCATACACACACACACACACACCAATGAACTCCCATCTCTGGACTCCTCCCTCATCTTTTTTTAAATTTTTTTACTAAAACTGAGATAAAAAAAAAAAAAAGATCAGCCCATGGATGGGACCCTAAGTTACTGGCCGCCAGGTTCCAGGGGAGCAAACTTTCCCCTGCCCTGCTTTGTTCTTGGCAGGGGAACAAACGTCCAGAAGCTCCCTCTCAAACCTGCCCTTTGGTCTTGGGGAGAATGATTGGGACAAAAGATGGCCCCAGGCATTTTGCCCCACCCCCACCCCTGGGACGTGGGGGTGCCCCCCCCTACACACGTACTCACAAGCTGAACCAAGCCGGGTGACCGTAGCTTGCTTTGGGACCATCCCAAATCCTGTCAGTGCCATCAATCTGTGCCGCCCAGTCTAAGTCGGGACTGTTGGGGATGCTGGGAAACTCTCTGTATGGTTCTCAGAGCAGGGGGCGGAGTGGGGGTGGGAGAAGACGCATCCTTCTGGTTGCCCCAAGTCCTCTCCTCCAGCCAGCCCGAAAGCACAAGAGCAGAATGATCCAAACCAAAAGCCAGGTAAAGGCGCCCCCCCCCCATTCCCCACTTGGGCTGGGGCGGGGAGATCGCACCTGGCCGCGGCTCTGGG